>PNEQ01061776.1:7779-26301 GCA_003012365.1 Medauroidea extradentata | reverse complement strand
TATATATATATATATATATATATATATATATATATATATATATATATATATATATATATATATATATTGAAAATCAGTGTAAAGTTACCGAAATAGAGTAGAGAATTAGTAGAGAACCAGTCTTCAGTCATTTGTTGCAGGAGCCCAGACAAGAAACGCGAGTAATGGCGGATCGCGTGCCAGGCCCAAGTACCTCGCACGTTATATAGTCGACTCGGCAGAACACGCTACAAGAAAGCTAGTCCCGACAAAGGAAAAGTTTCTCCTTGATTGTGTTTTCAAAGTTTGCCGGCCACGTTAAAGTGCGTCTCACGACAGCTACCAGGCACAAACAACGCCGTAAAACACAGGGCAAGGAAAAAAAAAACATCATACTTGCCTACAAGAAGAAACATTTCCCACAAGAACCACTAACAACCAATTAAATTATACATGTTTACTCAAAACGGAGTGTGCTAAAAATAAATACATATCGTATGAGGATGATAACTAGAGGCACGAGTATTTCGCGTATTCATATGGCAACAGCCTAGACTTCTCAGTACTATACGTGTACCGGTTGAAGCCGAATTTACATTGGCTTCTAACAGTACAAACGTGTAACACGTGATATCCCTACGACTTGTTTCCTTATTTATAACTGGCTTGCAGTCGTCAGATGTGTGTTAAAACCGCTCTCGTCTAATCATAGGAGGAGTGAAGTATACGTTATTGACGTTCAACCTGACCTAGAATCAATACGGGTAATAATCGTGCCTCTAATGATAACTAGGGCCCGGTAGTTTTCGCGAAAAGATTTTTGCCCCACTTTGTTTCAGTGTCTTACGTACACACCTGCAGTTCAACTTCACGGCTATTGACAGAGTGTTTTTATGCAGAGTCGTTATTCATTTGACTGTGCCAATCAGTACATAGATAACTGTGACACATCACGTCTGTGATTTGCGGATTTAACCTCCACACGCTGGGTGTTACGGCATCCAATCACTGACCACAAAGCAGAGATGCAGGTGCGCACGTAAGGCACTGAAACTAAGTGCTGCAAAATTCTTTTCGCGAAAATTACCGGGCTCTAATGATAACCGAGGGACAGGGTATCGCACCCAGAATGCAGATGTTATGAGAGCTCGGAGGCAATCTGTGTATAGGCAGTTCGGGATAAAATGAGCACTAAAAAATCCCAGCTAAATTTCTATTTTCAGCTAATTCGTATATTTCCGCCTCTAACGTCACTTGATGTTTGCGCGTGTACGATAAATTGTGAAGTCGGTACGAACCTGTACGGTTTCATTAAAAATAGTTCATTATTTATATAAAATTCAAATATATGTCCATTTTCGATCGATTTTACTTTAGTATTGTTGCATTAATGAAATACAAAAAAAAAAACGGAACTAAATTCGGTTAATTCGCTGCCGACCATGCAAGGAGTAAGGTACATTTGTAAATGTTGAATTATATGCAATAACGGGTACCGATAAGGTTACATTTTTACGTTTACACGTATCTACTGACGTTTATTTATCTATTATTTTTAACTTGCAGCGTTTGGTACGAATGAAACAGAAACTGAAGTTTTTAATCCATTCACAACATGGGCGATAAATTTTTTACAAAGAATTCCTCACCGTAAAATGGGGTGAATTGGATCCTCGTGGGGTGAATAGGACAAAATTTTTAGGGGAAAAAATTACTTGCTTACAACTAAATGTTTCGTTCCAATTAAACTACTTGTAAACAGTACTAGGCCTATCAAGGAAAAAAAGTTTCTAAAGCAAATTTTACACTGATAAGTTTGTTCTAAATCTTTTGATCATATTCACCCCAGTGATATTATTCGCCCAATTTTACGGTACAGCGTATATTCCATCTCTCGTGCTGCAGTGTACTAACCAAAAAGGAACTAAAACCACCTGCGAGGTAGAGAATGTCGGATGTTTTCAAACAAGTGTGACACGACCCTAGCTAGTGTTCAGAAGTTCGTGTGCTTTTACGTCGCGCACTTGACTGTAACACGGGAATTCTCACCTTCTCCCACCCCTGACCCAAGTGTGCGCAGGGGCCGTGTGAATAGTACACGAACACCTACCTGCTGCAATCGATACTTTCTCTCTGTGACTACATCCAAGTGCGAAGTGTGGAGTAGCTCGCCATTCCCGCGCCGACATCAACTTGCCACTTCCTTATTACACTATCTCATATACAGGATTGTATAAGTTTACGAACATACATTGTTATTGCTTATTATTTGTTGCTGAAACCTGTAAAAACGTTACATATGCAACCCATAGTGACAACAAGACAGTTGATAGCATAGGCGCAACTAAGGAGGGGGGGGCACTACGGCACAGCCCCCGCCCCAATAAATGACCAACCAAGGTCTTAAAAAACTACAATTAATTTAATATTGAATAACCAGTGATACTGTTACCAGTAGAATATTCAATGTTTAGCAATGCTAACTGCTAAAATAGCACTATTTTGCACCTTGAAATCCGAAATTATCCCGGAGGAGGACCCCCGGACCCCCCGCTTGAAGATATGGTGGATGATCCTTTATAATATTCGCAGGATAGCCATCCTTCCCCGTCTGAAATTCATAAATTCTGACTACGTTACTGATTACAGGTAGGGGTAGCTTGAGTATAACAGTATTCACAGAACTGTGCCCTCCCCAAATGTCCATTCTAGTTGCGCCACTGGTTCATAGTAAAGAAAAGGACTTGCGTACTTGATGGGGGAATAGTAGGCCTACTACTAATAATAATTTTTATTTATCAAGGAACTCGGAATTGGGAGTCCAGCAAACTACAACATGACATATATAAATGAAAAACACATCACGAAAAGAAAGAACCGCTGAATGTAAAATTATAACGAATTTCGACAGACAACAGCTGACAACATACAATTAATTATAATACAACAGACGAACACAACATTAATCAAGGAGTGCCCAGAAATTCCGAGTTGGAAAATCAGTCAGATTGCTACAAAACATCAATAAAACAAGCAGACGAAAACAAACATTGAATGTGAAAAAACAATGGAAATAGTCAAAGACGACAGAGGACAGCAGACAAATAACTATAGGACAACAGACAACACAGGTTGCAAACAATGAAGGCTGCTACGTTTCGGGAATTGACATATTTATCCGTCTTTAGGTGCGAGACGCAACTGGTCAGAAACACCACAGTACGAATAAACAGTTTATATATATATATATATATATATATATTTTTTTTTTTTTTTTTTCGAAAATATATATTTTTAACGCAAATTAATACATGTATCAAAAATTCATTCTGGCAGTTTTAACACTTATATATCATCGTTTGTATCTGAATTTTTCTGTTGCAATACACCGAACGTTTTTAGATTTTTGCCCCAGAAATATCACACATTTTGTAGTCAAAATAATCCAAAATGAATAAAAATATTTTTTGCTAGCAAACGGTACATTATTTTGAAAAACGCTCTGAGAAATTGTGTATCGTATGACTGTACACGGTCTCAAATTTTTCCTAAACATTTGGTAAAGAAATGTTAAGAGTTATTTGAAATAGTTTGAAATAAGTGAACTATCATGCCCTTAAAGTTACACAGAAAAAACGTTACGGCGGTAACACAGCGCGCGCGTTTACGAATCTGACCGTAGAGGCGATATCACAATACATGTGCCTGCCGATGTCGCACGTAGCGCCTCATCGATGTTCGCCTCGACCACGCAAACTGTGTAGTAACTACGAGGAGGCATCCCGCGCGTACTGTGCCGTCCATATCGCTTCCAAACTTCTACGTCCTCTCATGTTATATGTTCTGTGCTTATGTCTTTTAATTGTGAACCAATGCATGTTTATCTAACACATAAGTATTCAAAAACCTCCTTAAATATTTCTTAATCCCTATTTGTTTTTTTTTTTTTCTCAGTCGATGAGTATTTGAGTGGATGTGTGACTGTGTAGACACTTATTTAAGATATTTGTTCTGGGTTAAGATCCTGTTTCTTCTCTCGCTCTTTTTTTTTTTTTTTTGCATGTGGAGACTATGAAGAATACTGAGATGAGTCCATATATGATCTCGAGCCCGAATCGACAAGAATAATGTTGAATTTCGCTAAATTACTGTCTGCTTTTAAATGTATATCTCATGTCATTTATGCATTATTCATTTGATTGTATATTGTAAATATGAGTTATCCGACATCTATGTGCAAAAATACACAAAATAAAAGATCCAAGGATGCAATAAACGAAACTAAATTGAACTAAACAATCCTCAAACGCGGAAAAACATGACCACCTATGCGGACACCTTGATTGGCTGAAGTAGGTGTGTTTATTGTAACTTTGTGATTACATGACATAGCTAGGGAATGTTGTTGACTCGAAGAAAACCCACTGAAACATACGATAAAATGAGCAACACAAATACGACACAAACAAACCAAGGAAGCCAGAAACGGCCGTTGTAAATAAACATTCCAAATTTGAATTTCAAATATTGTCGGTATATAATGGACATCGAAAAAAAGCCCAATTTAATGTGCAATACAGTTTTTATAAAGGGCTATGCTAAATTAATTTTAAAAGGATTTCATTAAAAATTACTTGGTATCAGCACACAAGTACACAAAACTCGATGGCGTGGCGTCAACGTCAGGTTGAACGAACAGTCGCGGTGTTAAGTAAGAGTAGCAAGGGCGAGCACAGATGCACGACACGTGATAACCACGCCTTAATCGTCCTCTCCGTGCGTAGTCAAGGCCACTCGCAGCGCCCTTACAGCACGCACCAATATAAAAGTGGCGCTGGCTAACTTCGTTGTTTTCCCACCCCACACCCATAATTCACGTCACTTCAGAGAAACAACCCCTTGTGCTGCTGGCAGTGTCGGCACAGGAATGGGAGGGGTCAGATTACCTCTTACTTTTCCATCCTAGCTCTCCTAGCTCATACAAGGCGAGCGGGAGGGCAAGTGAGACTCTTTGGTAACCTCGCCCCAGTGTTGCCACATTAAATATGGTCAAATTCCCGTCAAGTTCACCAAAGTTTCCCGTTTCTTCCGTTGATTTATATATATATATATATATATATATATATATATATATATATATATATATATATATATATATATATATATATATATACACACACACACACACACACACACACACACACACACAGGCTGACCTGTTGCAAAGCTTATCACACAGCTCGTGAAAGATAATACATCTGCACGAAAATACAAATGCTAATAAAAGAGAATGCGTAAGATATTGAATCATTGAATTGATATTATATTATAATTTGAACTCAGCAAAATAAATACCAATGATTATGAAACACAATGTAATTATTTGAGTAAATATCGGTAATGATTTTTTTTTCCCGCCGTCTACCAAAAATTCCCGAAGAACGGGAAAGACATTTCCCGCCATCTGGCAACACTGCCTCGCTTTTCGCCTAGCTGCTGGATCCTACGCCGACTTGGTTATAGGTATAGATTGCAGTGTACACAAGTTAATGGCGCGCGCTGTTGCCACATCGCAGCCACGCTACGAAGTTCGGGAGGTGCACTACTTCAGAATTTTGAGCTTTAAAATAATATATTCTTTATTATTCTAGTTCGTATTGCATTTTGTGTGGCATCACGCTTCAAAGTATGTATTTAATGACATCTTCTACTTCTTTAAAATAAGAAACAACTCACATACTCCACTGATATTAATTCACTACATGAATTCTACCGAGTACTTCATTAAGGAATAATTATCATATATTTTTTAATCATTATTAGCTACTGCTAACAAAACGAAAGCTTTTTTTCCATGTTAGTAGCATCTGTCTGAAGAAAAAAACGTGGTTGGAGTAGTTGACGATGAGATTAATGATCCAAAACCAATGTCGTATGATAACTGAAAAATATGTCTTATTTTTTTGTCGTTGTTTTATCTGCTAAGAATACATTTAAAGGGAGTAAAAGGGGGAGGGGTAATTATTTACTTGGCCGTTTTTACGTGCCTTCGAACAGCACAAGGCCTCGGTAGTAATACACAGATGGAAAGGGGGGAAGAGTCAGCCGTGGCATCCCATCATTCGCCTAGAGTGATTTCGGAAAACACATTAGGAAACCGAAATCAGGATGATCGGAGCCAGGCATCGAAAACGGGTCCTCCCGAATGCGATGCGAGTGTTTTACCACTGCTCTACCACGATCTGTTATCAAACAAAAGAGAGTATATTGGTGTTCTGGCGTGATGTCAACTTAGGCGTATCACTTATTTCCGCTACTACTCTGATATTATCTTAAGCCTAAACGACAGCATATATAAAACAATATGTTTACCAGTATTGTAGAAAATTTTTTTACTGTATATTATGAAGTTTTTTTTTTACTTAAACATAAAGTTGAAAGTAATTACGAATTTTCGCAAGTCAAAAACTTACAGAAACCAGATACATTTTTTTGTCAAGGAAACAAATTAGACAATGTAGTAAAACCTTGTAAACAAACTGTATGAGAATTTATTTTTATATTTTCTCTGGTTTAGGATTTTTAAAATAGTTGTCATACAAGTAGTATAAATAAAGGATTATTGCCTTAAATTTGTTTACGGGAATTATTTATTGTTTGCCCTTCCATTATGATCTCAATTTTTCATGATAGTTTGGTATACTGTGTTACTATTGTTTCTTCCTATTAGCGTAAATGGTTTGTTTGGAACAACCTGTTTCTTCTAAAGCTTCCCTAATGCGTTAATAATATGTGATAAATACTGAAATAAGACCAATACAATACTGCACTACTTTTCTCGTAGCCTACCTATATTACGACTTTTTATTGTATTGCCTTCCATACAAATAAATGTTAAGGGCGCGGTCTACCGCAATTTTCACCACAATTTTTTATTTGTACCAGATTTTTTTTTTTCTTATTTTAGACACAAAATGTGACTAAATTTGGCTCCTGTGAAATTTTTTTATCTCTCATAGTTTTCGCGTAATGGCTTGTTTCGGTCATATTTTGCATGTTTCTGTTTTAAGAGGAGTCCTCGACTGGCGCATGGACGGCGTTGCAGCGTGACACGCGCATACATTTTTACGCGAAACCGCTTAAGTTATTCATATTATGTTTATCTACGAAAAGAACACACACTTGAAACTATGCTTCTAGTTTTTCAAAAATGCAGTACGCTTGTTAGAAACATGATTTTCGGGCCTCTCAAAATGGCTAAAATCGGGTTTTTTAGACTGCTGTAACTGCGAGAATGTTACTTGAATTCGTAAAGTGCAAAACGAGAGGCATGCGTTGGTCTTTACTTCAAACTATTCCAAAATAAAATATTGGGGCCACCGCTTAAAGTCCCATAATAAAAAGACTACAGCGGAGACCTTGCACGCCAGTTTGGCGCGCTGCGAATAGAGGCGATATACTTCTCGTCAAGCGTGGGACACTGGCTCATCGCTACGCTGTTCCCACGCGTCAAAGGTGGAAATTTGTCACCGCGAAGGACTCCTCTTAAGGACTACACTAAAACTTCACTCGTCAGCATGGCCCTGATGATCCTGATTTCGATGATGTTGTCAACCAATGGTTAGCTGAAGCTGAGGATGAAGACAGTGCTGCTGATGATCCACCATCTGATGATGATCCAAACTATGTAAGTACACATGACACCGATTCTAATATGAGTATGTCATCGAATGAAGAGGAACAAGAAGGAAATGTGACAGAAGGAGAAACATCTACTGCTGTATAGGAACATTTATGGACGGAACAGGTTCAAATGGATGTGTGAAGAGCCAAACTTGCGACAAAGAACTCCAGCACATAACATTGTAATTCGAGTACCAGCTGTCAGAGGAGCAGCTAGAAATTTAGGGACTAAATGCTCTCCCTTGGAGGCCTGGAGTTGCATTTATGATGAAAACATGTTATCTGAAATAGTGCAATGGACCAACAAATAAATTTCTGATAACAGAATGAAGTTCAATAATCAGGACAGGGCCGAATTGAAAGATACGAATTTACGAGAAATCAAGGCTCTCATTGGCTTTCTGTATTACACGCCTATCTTCAAATCAAATGATGAAAATCTACGATCGATTTTGGCCACTGATATTACTGGCAGAGACATTTTTAGGGCTATATTTTCTTTACAAAGAATAAAAATTCTTCTCTATTGCATCAGATTCGATGATGTTTCTACAAGGCCAGAGAGACTCGCTGAAGATCCTGCAGAAGCAATTTCTGCACTTTTTGATAAGTTGATGAAGAATTGTCAAAACAGTTACTCACCAGGAGAATTGACTACTGTTGATGTGATGCTTGTGGGGTTCCATGGACGCTGTCGCTTCAGAGTATACATGGCCCAAAAACCCAGAAAGTATGGTATCAAAGTCATGATTTTGTCAGATGCAAGAACCCATTACATGGATAATGGCAATGCATATCTCTATACAGGCAAAGGGAGCGATGGATTGGGACTCTCTTCAGAAGAAAAGAAATTATTGAAGCCGACTCAGTGCATACTTCGCCTCTGTAAGCCGATTGTTGGGTCAAACCGAAACATTACAGCAGACAACTATTTTTCATCAGTTGAGCTTGCAAATGAATTGCTGAAGAAAAAAATTACGTATGCAGGAACACTACGGAAAAAACAAAAAAGAAATTCCGCCTGAATTTCTTCCCAAAAGAAAAAGAGAAGTCTTATCCTCGAAGTTTGCATTCACGAAAGACCTGACGATTGTTTCGTACGAGCCAAAGAAAAATACGGGAGTGATACTTCTCTCTAGCATGCACCATTCAAAGAAAGTGGACGAAATCTCAAAGCCAGAGATAATAAATTTCTACAACGACACAAAAGGAGGTGTTGATGCTTTGGATAAAAAATGCACAACTTATTCCACCAGCAGACGGACACGCAGATGGCCGATGTCTGTGTTTTACGCAACACTCGACATTTCAGGTGTCAATGCTCATGTGATACATCAGTCTGTCAGAGATAATGATGAAATATTTCGAAATGATTTTCTAAAATGCCTTGCGAGGCAATTGGTAGATGAGCAATTAAATGAAAGATTCGCAAACCCAAGGCTGCCGAAGGATTTGCGATCAACAATTGGTAAAATTCTCGGAAAAGCAGAGCAGCCACAGCATCTTGACAATGTACCAGGGCAGAAAAGAAGATGCAATTTTTGTCCACGAAGCAAGGACAAGAAGATTGCGATACAATGTCCTAAATGCAAGAGGCCTATTTGCACAGACCACCGTGTTTTTATGTGCAGTGATTGTGCTGTGTGATTTTCTTTCAAACCGTTTTCTACTTGGTTAATTCATATTTGTAACAGAAAGTATCTTCATGAAACTGAATCAGTGAATGCAGTTGAATATGGATCAAGTATCTAAAACTATTGACAGCATGACTGGCTGTCATATTTTCACGGGAATGGCAGTGACTTTTGCTTCATGATTTCCATTTCTTACAATTGTATACTTAGTGAAATTATATTTTTGTATCGTATTTGAAGTGTTTTTGGTTTTAAAAAACGCAAATGAATGACTTTCGAATGTTTTTTTTTTACTATGAAACAGAAAGAGTGTTCTAAATGTGGAGATGAGAATGTCATGTATTCATATGCAGTAATTTAGCTTTGTGATTTTTGTTTTAAATTATTTTCGTCTCTTCAAAATATTATTTTTTCTTAAGTTTGAAGTGTATTTGGTCATATGCAATTGATCATGGTTCAAGATATACAAATTAGGTATTTTGTACAATCCCTTATTTTTAGTAAAAATGTACAGATAAAATATCATAATCCAATATATTAAAAAAAGGGTAACATTAATATAATATTTTATCATCCTGTCTGTACAATAACATGTTAAAAATGTGTTTCCTAGTGTGTTTTCAATTTGATGACACCAAATTTTACGTCCAGATGATTTATAATCACTGGGGTATTCAGGTACCCCAGGACAGTAGTAATGTTTGAGTTTTTCACGACAGTACTCTAGGGTTAAGGATGCAAGAAATGAGTACCAAGTTAAAAATATTTGTTTTCTAATTTTTTCAACCCCTTAAAATTGTGCAAATGTTGAACCAAATATGTCAACCAATGCGCGTTTAGATTCTGTACAATATGCAAAAATTTTTAAATCAAAGTTACGAAGTGAAAATTTTAGGACTTTTGGCAACAGCGCGCGCCGGAAACAAGGACAGTGCTAACGGCAGTTACCGTGCGATGAAAAGAGAGAGCGAATGTCCATATAACCCTGTACTGCAATCTAAGCGTGAGACGTTCTTGTAGTTGATGATAAAGTAAGCACCCGTGAAGAACATTAGTCTAGAATGATTGTGTTCAGTTTAATCTACATACTTTGATTGTTACATACGTTACTTTTTTATGTAAAGAAAGTGGCAGGAAAGTATGAACTACCTGAAATTAAAATAATAATAATAATAACTAGAGTTTCAAAAGTGCTTACTTTATCCTGAACCAATCATATTTATGCACAGGGCGCGAACACGGCGTGCTATGTTTTGGTCGTTAGTTATTTGCTATGGGACATAAATAAGCGCTGAGTTCTACAATTGAGATATACACTTTTTGAAAGGCAATATAGAAAAACTACGAAAAAACAATCCCTTGATAATTATATTTGCGACCTTTCAAACATCTACCCGGAATGATGCGCCGCAATTTAAATGTACGAGATTACGGCGTCAGAGATTGTTCTTCAAATATACGTTACACGAGAAACATTTTTGCTCAGAAAGTTGGGAAAAACTATTGTCTAGGATTGCTGTTATATATATTTCTACTTTATTTATTTATATATTGCAAATTGGCATCGAGGAACCTACAATTCTGAACTGATGATTTTAGCGCTGAATTATACATCACTAGGGACAGGAATTTATAGTGGAAATATTTTTGCCCCACTTTGTTTCAGTGCCTTACGTGCGCACCTACAGCTCAACTTCATGGCTATTGGCAGAGTGTTTTTGTGCAGTATCGTTATTCATTAGGCTGTGCCAATCAGTACACGGATAACTGCCACACATCACGTCTGTGATTTGAGGGTTTAACCTCCACACGCTGGGTGTTACGGCATCCAATCACTGACCACAAAGCAGATGCAGGTGTGCACGTAAGGCACTGAAACAAAGTGGGGCAAAAATCTTTTCGCGAAATTTCCTATCTCTATATATCACGCACACTTAAGCGGTGACCGTACTTTTCCCCATTTACGGAAAGTGTATACTATAATCCAAAGCATGCTTCTTTCTCTGTTATGACTTACAGTTCTGTTTTTTTTTTTTTTTTTTGCCATTTTGATGTGCCTCGAAAACATGTTTCTAAGCATATCTATTTAACAAAAATAGAGAAGTAAGGTTTTAAATGTGTTTTCTTCTCGTAGATAAATATATCGAACGCATGTTTTCTCCAAACGTGCTGCAACGCTGTTCATTCGCCAGCAGTGGTAGACAATTTTACTGTATTTCAGTTTTTAGCCACAACATTTATTCAAATTGTATTATAGAAGATTTCTCTTCGACGAAGCATAGGATATTCCTGGTTAACTAATTTACATAAATAATAATGACATATTTCATTAATTTCTGGATATTTCGCGGGTTCAACGCTAGACCAGGTGGACCCCACATTTTTCTCTCCAATATACATGTTATATACATACTACAGTGTTTGACCACTACATGTAATTATATAAACTAATTACTGGAATAGAGATTGCATTATTCATAGTCTTATACTCCCCAAGAGCTGGTAAAGTAAAGGCAATAAAAAAAATCTTCCCTAAGTCGCTTCAGATAGCATTATTTGTATTGTATGTCTCGTGTCTGTGTTCCGAGTAGATGAGTCTTCACAGCCAGCTTTTTCAGTTTTTCTCCTGGAGCTGTAGACTGGCCACTCGCTGGCAGAAATAAGTCTGCTGCGCACGTATCAGGTGTGCATGTAGGCATTCCACTGTGCATGCGAAGAATAACAATTACCAGGGGAAGAGGGATTGAAGAGAAGGGGAGAGTGTTAAGAGCATTCAACTGTGGAAAAATCATAATATTATATTTGTATAAAATATTGCTAGCTTCGTAGACGTTACTTGACAGTACAGTACATTTTCCTCTTACGAAAAAAAAAAAATTAGCTCATCCAGTTTTTCCATGATGGCATTTCAAAGTCGAAATTTGCATATTTTTACTTCATATAAAACTTGAAAAGCAGTAAACATAAAGGAATAAAAAAAAACATCACATCGTAACTACATGACACGGTCTACGGCACATGTAGTAGTAATGTGAATTAGTATTTCATTTCGTTATGTTTATTGGTTTTCAAGTTTTGTAAGAATTAATAATATGCTAATTTCGACTTTGAAATGCCATCATTAGAAAACTGGCTACGCTGATTTATTTTGTACGAGTAAAATAAACTCTCAAGTAACGTCCATAAAACTAACAATATTTCATACAATATAAAATCATGATTCTTCCCCACTTGAACAACCTTACGAGAATTATGTGCCGTCAAATTTAGAGATCATCAAAAATGACACAAGATAATATTAAAATGTGTTAAAGGCATGTCTGAGAAACGTGGCGTAAGGAAGACAAGAGATTTATTTGCTCGTTAAGAGTGCGTGCTGGATAAATAAACGCTGGAAACATCAATTTATTTCTACGTTTTTTTTTTTCGAAGTCAATATGGATAAAATACTCAATGACAATCCTAGATAATGGTATTTGCCAACTTTATGAGTAAATATTTATCCAGAATTACTAATTAGTTACGCGTGATCTCTTGCGCCGTAGTTAAATGCACGAGGTTCCGGCGTCAGAGATTGGGCCTCAGAAGTTCGTAACACTGGAAACAATTTTGTTTAAAACGTTGGATAAAACTATTGTCTAGGATTGCTATTGTTTAATTTTCACAAATTGGCTTCAAGAAACCTACAGTTATAGATGCTTTTAGCGTTTAATTATGTAACACGCCCTCTTAAGAGTCAGTCTTTTGTTAAAATTGTTAATTTTCGTGTAATAAATAAAGGACACGACAAATTACCAGCAATGTATCTTTATATAAGCATTACATTTTACGATTAAGTGCATATTAGTGGAATAATATGGTATTAGAAATCATTTAACCTTTATAACGTGACGCGAAGTATTTATTTTCTGTAAAATGTAATAAGCTTAATTATTCAATAACAACGCTTTAATATTTCAAATACAATGTGCGTAATGGAAGGTAAGGTAATTAGCGAAGTTCGAATTTAAGCTTTTTAAAATAAATTCAGCCTACCAAATTTTGAATAAGGAAGCAATTAAGAAAAATTCAGCTACTTCCTTCACTCACAAATTTAAGAAAAGGCTCCAGCAATCTTTATTTACTTTATAAATTTAACAATGGAAAAAAGTGGGCGGAGTTTAAGTCCGACCGCCCTAACTGAAGCGCCAATAAAACACAATATTCTCGGTAACTTGACGAACTTCAGCCAAACAACAAGGGGGTCAAGCAAAATATATTGTTAGATAGGCGAGTGTCCAGACCTATTCTTCTACGACCGTGGTTTAGACGTATGCCACACTCGTGGATAAACAAGACATTCCGCTCCCTTACATACACTCCTAAAATGCAGAACAAATCTACGCTGTTCACAAACAACCGTATAGTAAGAACATTACGTGAATCCTGGGCAATGGAAACAGAAATGTTAGTGGCAAATCTTATACGCTGACATCTTATATGCACAATGCGACTAGGGACCCCTGTTTTTCGGTGTTTTACGTGCACATCTGCAGTTCTGCTTCGTGGTCAGTGATTGGACATTTTAACTGTCACGAGCCTTGGGATTTTACAGGCAAATCACAGACGTGTGTTGTTGCAGCTACTTTATTGTAATTGGCTCAGTCAAATGAGACACGGCTCTTCACATAGACACGCTGCCAATAACCATGAAGCACAATTGGAGATGTGCACGTAAGGCACTGAAACAAACTGGGGCAAAATTCTTTCACGCGAAAACCCAGGGTCCCTAGCTATTACACGTTCTTGCTCTCGCCAGGGGTGACAACATAATTTAGTTGCTTCTTCCCTATTACGTGCTCAGAAATCTCTAGGATGTATCAAATAAGCCAAGAGCCAATACACGAACTTAAATGTGTTTCAATTCTAGTCTGTATCTAAAACAAGACGCGAATTTTTCAGGTCTATAACGATAACTAGCATGTCTCAAGTAAGTCATAAGAAGGGACTGGAAAATTTCGCAAATTCAATTACCTGTATGCTAGAATCCATTATGCTACGCATATTCAAGCCCCGCCTATTCGTTCATTGTCTGCTGTTCCACTGAGTAGCAGCTTATAGTTGACTAATAGTCGGGGCTTGAGTATGCATAGGCTAGGAATATTTCGCGAGTTCAACGACCAACATACTAGAATCCATTATCCTGTGTATATCGAAGCCCTACCATTTGTCCATTACCTGCTACTCATTCAGATAGCAGACAATGCATGAATAGACGGGGCTTGAGTATGTATAGGATATTGGATTCTAGCATGCAGGTAATTGAACTCGCGAATTTTTCCTAGCCCTATGCGTAGCACATTGGATTCTAGCCTACAGGTAATTGAATTCGCAAAATTTTCCAGTCCCTAGTCATAAGAGAATATTTTTACTTTCAGAAAATCTCTGTAAATAACAGCATTTGTCAAGAAATTGACAGGTCCGGAACACTGACGACAGTGACGTGAGTTGAGTAGAGAGCAACGGTGGATTGCAAGGGCTGAGGTAAAGGGAGCACTATGATAAAACTTGCAGCAAACGTCAATGTCGACTACGCACGCTGCAATCGGGAGCGACAACATTGGAAATATAACAGCGATTGCCATGTAGAGAAGAGTGGCTACCCACGGAGACCCCTTCCTTTGCAATAGTTAACTAATTTTTATATGTCTTTTCATTAATGTTTCTGTACTGGGACATCAGGCGTAACCTCATGGAATTGTGGGTGGGGGGGGGAGACTCCCCCAACTTCAAAATAGTTAAAAATGATTTTACCTATAAAACGAAACTTTGTGCATTGACTTCAACATACACAAGCACAGATCTTTGTGTGAACTAGTAATCCGAATGTACTACCTAATAAAGTAAAGCGTAAATTGAAGACCTCGGGAGTAAATAATGATAACCCTCATTCCTGTAGCGATCAGCTTAGGTGTAATAAAGTGTGTCAAATAATAGACAAAAGCGTTACATAAATGTATAATTTATTATGTGGTTTAAAATTAACTACCAACATATTTTGTAATTAAGTATTTCTTTTAAATTAAAGGGTTACAATTATTTATCCCCGAGGCCTTCAGTTCATATGTACGGCGTGCATTATGCATAAAGACTAGAAATATTCGCTTTGTCTTTAAGTCACTAGATAGGATTCCAGCAACTGTCAGTTCGTGCTACTTTCAACATTGGTCCTTAACTTATTTGACACTACCTTGAAGTCGATGAGCGAGTCATAACAATGTAACTAAATACTGGCCCATTTCACTGTGCCACAGCGAGCAGCCAATGAACAACTGTTCTCTGCGTCAGGACACAGATATTCTTTGAGGCTAAACATGTCAGTGAATCGGCGCATTTATTATGATATGCTGCAGAAATTAACATTTTATTTTAATTTCCTTCACACGAGATTAATTAAAATATTAGCAATTTTACACTGAATTACTACCATAGTTATACATTTTCAAACAAGTTCTTGTAAATTGACCCATTTAATTTGTCGTTTTCTCAGTATACTTTACGGTAATGTGCCCTCCTCCCCGACCGACCCCCCCCCCCAAAGAAAATTAAGATTAAGATTAATGCTACGCCTCTAACTAGGAGGTTAAAAAACCCACATACATAGCGTAGCAACATTTGTAAGTATGGCTACACTTGTCTGGCGGCCGCCGTGTTGGCAAGCCTGCCTGGCGTACGTGCTTGTCCGGGAGCAGGCATTGCAGCGAGCGAGATAAAGGGGCGAGAAAAATAGAGGGGTGAAACCCGAAGTTTCGATTTGATCCATTTGCTAATTGCTTCCAGTTTGTCTGGGGAAACACGTTGGGTGACAATACGGATTGTTTTGCTCTGTCTGAAGAACATATCGGCTCTAGTGACAATTTATAATGACTTCTCTGTACTTGACTTTATTTTCGCCTGAAGTTTATGCCATGTTACAGCGATAATTTTGTAATTAGTCTACTAATGTAGCATGGATCGAGTAGGAAGCTGTCGAGTCTATTATTTTTGTTTCATACTAAGAACTACATTTTAAAATACAAAATAATTATACATCATTTAGTAAGTCACGTGATCAATTTATTTAGTTAAAAAGTGTAATTCTAACACGTCCTATGTAACCTGCAAATCCCCCTTCCTCTCTAATAGGAATTATACAGAAACTTGGTAATATTAGTAATTTAGTACGGTTCTATTCGGACGCTGTATTCCGTAGCTAACAAGCTTCGACCCCTAATACCTAAGGCCTATTAAACCGTACACTACCAAGGACTCACTGACTCTGTCAAATAGGGTAACATTTACTCGTACCGACGACGGCTAGTAGTATAAACAACTTCAGACACGTTGCACGTGCGTTCAAACCAAACAAACAGCCAAATTTTCCCTCAATAAATCCCACTTTGTGAAGATGGTGGATGGAATACCGCGGGAAAACTTGACTGTTGGTTGGGTTTCAACGTACGTTCTGCTTACCAGAAGATTACTGGCTTTCGCTTGTACGTAAAGCTGCAACCATATTTGACTGAGCCAATAAGAATCCCGATATTGTAATATATGATGCCTGTTATTGGTCTGCACACAGCTATGTTGTGTCAGACGTATATCACCCAGTCATACATGTTACAAGAAACTACAGTGTTTTGAAGGATATGTTGGCAAAAACATTTTTGCGATATAAAATCATTTGTAATTATTTTTGATCACAAATAGATACTCGTCTTCCAATGTAATATACTTCTTGACGGCATGTACACGGCGCTATAACTACAAACCTGAAATAACCGTATTTTCGTCTGGCTACAGGCTAGAATCGAAACAACTTTTTTTTTAAACCAATAACATAAATACAGCTAACTGCAGGCCCAATCACGTGGTATCACTGTGTCAGCGAGCAGCCAATAAGGAGTGTACCGCGAGTTTTTCCTGACTCTTTTAAGAGGGCGTGGTACATAATTAAACGCTAAAGCATTGATCTATAACTGTAGGTTTCTTGAAGCCAATTTGCGAAAATTAAACAAAAGTAATCCTAGACAATAGTTTTACCCAACGTTGTAAACAAAATAGTTTCCAGTGTTACGAACTTCTGAGACACAATCTCTGACGTATTTTATCCATATTGGCTTGTTTTCAGCGTTTATTTATCTACCTTGCACTGTTAACTATAATAGATAGAGATATTTAGTGCCAACATGTCCTTGAATACGCGGTAGTTAATTGCAGCATACATGATTGGGTGATGCACGTCTGGCACAATGTCGCCGTTTACAGACCGGTAACAGGCGTCAAATACTACAATAGTACGGTTCTTACTGGCTAAGTCAAATAGGACAACAGCTTCACGGACAAGCTAAAGCCAGTAATCTTCTGGTAATTTGAACGTGCGTTGAAACCCAGCAAACTGTCAAGTTTACCCGCGATAAACAATCATCTCTAACAACAGGTAGAGACCTGACAATTTCGCGTTTTCTTTCAGGCACAACTGTAAGTTCGCGTCACTTTTACGATTGGCCCTTGACTTATTTGACACTTGCTGTAAGCAACTTAGCCAATAGTACAGAAGCAACTAAATACAGGCCCATATCACTGCGTCATCGAGCAGCTAGTGAGCAGATAATGTCTGCTTGAATACACACATGTTCTTGGAGTCTAGCCTGCACGTCAATGAACACGCGAATTTTTCCCGTCTCTAATAATAGGACATTATCAGTAAGTTAATGTAAAATACTGTTGAGATTTGTGATTGGAGAATTCAACACTAGGGGGGGGGGGAGACTGTGATGTATATATCACTCGATGTTTATTCTGCGCCACTACGCTATACATAACTCACTGCAGTGTGCGTACTGACAAACGTCTCTTAGTGATTAATTGTGTTTGAGGGTGTGGTCATTTCTCACGCCCACCAATCACACGAGCGATACTAATGGACAAGCTTGTCAGCTCATTACTCATTTTATACCCAGCATTTTTCCCCACTGTAAATTTTTTGACAGGTGAATTTTCCCCTGCGTCTTGCATATCAGTATCAATGCAATAACTAAACAGAATAATAATTTACGAGTCATTTGACATATCGTAGTCTCAAATATTACACATACATTACATATAAATTATTTTTTTTTAAAATACTGGTGTATTTCGAGTACTTACAAAACGTCCTCCCACACAGAGGCGGAACTATAGGCGTCAAAAGAGGGGGGGGGGGGGG
>PNEQ01061774.1:0-14049 GCA_003012365.1 Medauroidea extradentata | reverse complement strand
CTACTTTATAGTAAATTGTGTCTAAACTATGTGTTTAACCTAGGGTGAGAGATATTAGAATTTTTCTTTTTATTTATTTTCATTTTCTTCAATAAATTGCTCTATTCAATTGAGATGTGGTGCCTATGTTTTAATGACGAACCTACGAGAATCTACATTGTGGTAAGAAAAGGTATCTCATGCAAATAGAAATTATCTTGCAAATTAATCCTTTCTCAACTCACCTTAGTCACCTACACACAGAAAGTCACACAGACATAATCATCAATAATAATATGTTAGAGTATCAAACGAGCCACCACGTCTTTTCACGTCTGTACTTCTTTTTAGTCTGTGGTACAGTCGGAGAATCAGATATGTGGACCAGTAGGACGATGATTTGTGCTGCTTGCGTCCTTACTGTTGTATATATGAGACTTACTTAATTACAACTTGACTTGACATCTAGAAAATGTTCGCAGTCTGGAATAACTCGCAAATATTTATAACATTAAATAAAACCGACTCACAGGATACTAAATTTCAAATCGATTAGACCAGTAGAATTGCTCACATTCGCTCAAAATAAACTAGAAAAGAGATGATTATCTTTAAACGGCTGAACCGATTTCCTTGAATCGTAGCTAGAGACCTGAAAAATTCGCGTTTTCTTTCAGGTACAGGCTAGGGTTCGTGCAACTGTACGTTCGTGTTACTTTCTCAATTGTTCGTTGACTCATTTGACACCATCCTGAAGTCGATGAACCAATAATAACAATGTAACTAATGCAGGCCCATTTCACTGTGTCAGCGAGCAACCAACGAACAGCTGTTGACTGGTAGAGTTCACAGAGGTTCTTGGTGGCTAGTCTCTAGTCAAAGCTAAAAACCATCTTGATCACGTCAGCTTTCAAACAAAAAAAAAAACGCATCAAAATCGGCTCATTCGTTTAGGAGCTACGATGCCACAGACGGACACACAGATACACAGACACCTCAAAATTGTAACACCACTCTTTTTGCGTCGGGGATTAAAAAAGACAGTTCCTTTGGAAACATTTTAAAAGATTGCAGCTTAATTGCTAAGGTATCATACAGTAGAAAATTATTTTTATAATATTTTGTTTTATTTTTTATTCAAGTTTAAACTTAATTTAGGAGGACTTAATCTTGACAGAAAAATTCAGCATTTAGTTATGAATATTATATTATATGTTTCATTTTCCAATCACTTTCAATTGCAGAAGTACGGTGAAATTAACATGTGTTAGAATTCATTTCAACCGGAAATTTATCGGCGAAAAAACTTCCGTTCCCAACCTTCATGAAAGCAAATCCAAGCCTGTTTATGAGTTGGAAATCTTAACTCCTTGAGTGATCTCGCGGAATTTCTGGGTTAATAATCTAAGACGACGTATACGGAAGAACGCTATACACAATTCCACCCCCCCCCCTTCAACTTTTTTTAACAACTTCCACATCTCCACAACCTTCCCTTCCCCCTGCAAACCCAGAGCGTTGTGATCGAAGCCCACGCCTTGTGGCTGCTTCGGTTGCCATGGAGACGGTGAGCAGCGATACTGGATTAAAACCTCGTTACCGGTTGGTTAGCGACACGGCTGATTCTTCTTCCTTGCTTCCTGCTGCAGTTTCCCTCGAATGTGCGGGCGAGGAAGGTTTAAAAAAAGAAGGAAAGAAAAAGATAAATGGCATACACTGGGAATAGAATGTTCCTTGCCTTCCGTCTTTGTCTCTACCCAATGTCTTGCTGATTGTTCAACACATAAGATTGTCAAGTGCCAGTGATTTTCAGTGAAAATATTTTTGCACTAACTTTGTCTCACGAACATCTCTGAAGCTCTGCAGTGGCTAGAGCACTCGCCTCCCACAAAGGTGAACCGGGTTCGATTCCCGGTGGGGTCGGTCCCCGGTCGCTTGTGAAAATGGCGCCGGACGATGCCGCTATGGTCGGCGAGTTATCTCGCGGATCTCCTGTTTTCCTAGCATCTTCATTCCGACGCTGCTCCATACTCACATAATGTCACAAGACCTAGATGTTAAGTGCTGGCCAAAATCTCTACACCTCTTCACTGAGATTTGCATTTCCTGAGTTGCAGGATGTGCGCAAGGCATACCTGCTGGGGCTGTTTTACGACATCCGAGTGTGTGTAATTCCAGCAAAGAGGGTCACCTTTTTGTCCAAAGACGCACAGCTGGAGCTGCGGATCTGTGGGGAGCGTTATTCAACCCCACACGATGCCCAATTTCGAAGCAGTTTCTATTCCCATTTTTCTGTAATTATTTACGATTCCGTGTTTATCACGTTCCAGCGCCCTCTCAATGGGAATATCTCTAGACGTAACAGTTTTCATACCCAAAATCCAACTCAGACACGTAATAGAAAGTGCTCTATTATTCTGTTAGCATTTTTGTTGGCTTTCTACACAGAAACCTCTACGGCCAATCGCAACCGCTTTGGGTAGGTCGTATGTATAGAGCCACGACTTTATGGTGAAATGATTTCTTCGCCGTTTGGTTTCAATTCTTATATGAGTTGTGCTTCAAGAGCAATGATTAGTTGTTTTAAGAGCTCGGTTCATCTCAGTTTTCAACGTCTTTTTATATATTTATATCAGTACCAGATACTGTTTTTTTCTTATTTTAGACATAAATTGTGACTAAATCTTCCTGTTATATAATTGTTGTGTTTCTCATAGTTTTCGCGTAACGAGTCGTAAACATCAAAATGTGCACTTTACGGTTTTATGTACGCCACTAAAACCAATTGACATACCAAACCGAAAAAATTCATAGTGTATAACAATGTTGTAGTCTATGATTTGACATGAATAAATGCAAAAATAAATAAGTTTTGTATTTTAAAAAATGTTAAATTTTTTAAATTTTTATTTCAAAATTTAGAATTTTTTATTAAATACTAAAATATATCACATTTTGTTGTTATACATGTCATTCCATAGCCTACAACATTGTTATGCACTGTAATTTTTTTCGGTTTGGTAAGTCAGTTGGTTTTAGTAGCGTAAATAAAACCGAAAAGTGCAAATTTTGACATTTACGACTTTTTACGCAAAAACTATGAGAGATAAAAAAATTTTCGAAGTGGAAGATTTAGGCACAATTTATGTCTAAAATAAGAAAAAAATATCAGGTAGAAATATAAAAATATAAAAATACGTTTAAAACTGAGGTGAACCACTCCCTTAACTGTCACTTGTATTGGGCTTCTACTGGCAAATGACTGACGTATGACGTCACAGTAACCTTATTCTGATTGGTACAGTGAGTTGAGAGACGTGTCTGAACGAGCACACTCAGCCAATAACCATGAAGCAAAGCTGCAGATGTACACGTACGGCATTGAAGAAAATTATGCCAGAATCTTTTCGCGACAAACTCAGGGGATCTAGTCACGAATAATTAAAAATAACATAACCACGTGATAACTAGCCTTAGTTAATTTTGAAACATTGCTATACTTCTATAACCACTTCCTTTAATTAGTTTCTGCCGCCGAGGCTTAGTCAACAATTTCCGCTTTGTTTCTCATACTATCACTAAATCCGACTCTATTTTATATAATACTTGCTGCCCTAACAAACGTTGTTTTGTCACATAAATAACTTATTGTAAGTGTGTAAGGATGTGGTATATAAGTGGAAGAGGTCTAATACTAAAGAAATTAATAAATAGTATTAATACAACAGCGACACCTGGTGGGGATAGACTGGTATCAGTTCGTGGAGATAACTGATCAATTATCACTTACACAGTTATCGACCAGGTTCTAAAATTACTAAATTAAAAAATTGTTACTAAACAATAGCACTTAGGAGTATAAAAAATAGATGAAAACCTATTCGCAGACCTACCGAATGTATATACAAAATTTCATTGAAATCGGTTAAGCCATTTCGGAGGAGTATGGAAACAAACACTGTGACACGAGAATTTTATATATTAGATAGTGGTTGAAACCACTACCACACATACTTTTCTCCGTCGCACATGTTAGTGATGTGAAGTATCCATTTTGGGAAACCATGGAAAACAGAAATCAGGATGACCTCAGTCGGGGATTGAACCATGGTCCTCTCAAACACGAGTCCAGCGTGTTAACGTTGCGCCACCTCGCTCGGTTTCTTGCTTCGGTTTTCGTTTTGCTTGGTGGCACTAATTTACATAAGGTGTTTACGAAAAGTAACCTGTTAGAAGTAGCCAGGTAATCACGGTCATATGACCAAGTTAACCAATGCACGAAAGTAGTAAGGCCGGTTCACTTTTTGGACGCAAGCGAACTTCACTCCGATCATATTTTTTAACTACTCGAGTTAAAATTTCACACTTATGAGAATAATCTCGTTTGTTTTGTAAACAACTATGTTATATTTAAAGCACTCATCTTATAAAATTGTTTTAAATTTTATTTTCCTCAAGAACTCTTTATGACGGAATGATTTGGAAAAATGTCGGTGGGCTGAGTGATTACCAAAATTTGCATTGCGGAAAGGTGTAGTGCAATATTTCACTGTATAACTATACAGGAAAATGTTCATTCACTCTAAAAGCTTATGAATATTGTAAATTATACATGGCGTCATTAGTAAACTAACGAGAAATTCTTGTAGGCGACCGCAATCGCTGTTCCACAAGCACAAATGTGCTACAACAAAACGGAACATGCAGAAAGGATACATTAAGACGTGAAAGTGTACTTTGTATATTTAAAGACACTTTTATTACAACTTTGTAGGTTACCTAGCAGTTAAAAATGCAGTATACATACACGCACTATTTCCGTTTTGTTTTAAACACATTCTATTTTCTTCAAACACCGAAGCCACTGCACCACGCCAGTCATGTTTGCCATTGTGGCTAACTTAACTATTCAGCCGTAACTCGTTACGTAATTGACAATGTGATATTTACTCTACTGAGTTTTAATAAGGTTATTAAATCACTATATGTGGACTAGTATTAATAGCGTCTGAGAAATATAACAGCAACTTAAATTTGAAAACTGAATTATTATGTAAAAATCGTGATTCTGGTTGTAAACTTTCGATGTTGGCACTATCGTAGACACTTGACTATCGATAAAAGCATCATAGGCCCTATCCACGGTCGTAGATTTTGGTCTGGACGCTCGCCTATCTAACAATGTATTTTGCTTGAACCCCTTGTTGTTTGGCTGTAGTTCACCAAGTTACCGAGAATATTGTGTTTTTATTGGCGCTTCAGTTAGGGCGATCGGACTCAAAATCCGCTCACTTTTTTCCATTGTTAAATTTATAAAGTAAATAAAGATTGCTGAAGCCTTTTCTTGAATTGTGAGCGAAGAAAGTATTTCATAAATTGATAAAAAATTACGTTTTGATAAATGGTTTATCGTAGCGGAAAGGAAGTGGGCGGAGTTTAGTCCGACCGCCCTAACATCAGCGCCAATAAAACACAATATTCTCGGTAACTTGGTGAACTACAGCCAAACAACAAGGGTGTCAAGTTTCCAGGCGAGTGTCCAGACGTGTTCTTCTACGACCGTGGTCCTATCTAGTGTCAACCCCCTGGTCCGTCTTAAGAAAGCGTGGAACATAATTCAGCGCTAAAATAATCAATTTAAAATTACAGGTTTTGCAAATCTAATTCGAAAATATCACAAACAGCGAGCGTAGACGATTGTATTTGCCAACTTTCTGAGCAAATATTTACTCGGGTGACGCATTTCTTGAAAGTAATGTCTGACGCTGATATCTTGTACATTTAAACGCGGTGCAAGAGATCACGCTTAACAAATGCATCATACTGGGTAACTATTTGCTCATTAAGTTGGCAAATATCTTGATCTAGGATTGTGGTTTTGTGCTTTTTCTGAATTGACTTTCAAATACGTGTACATTTCAATTGGAATTCAATGACTTTAAAGTTATGGATTATCTTCTGCACCAAGCGCTGAAAATGTTGACATCAGACCATTGTAATAAGGAACTGTCGTTTTTTCTAGTCATATTTGTCTACCGTAAGGTGGAGCTTTCTTAGTTTTTTTTTTTTTCAGATGAGAAGATAACAAATTGAAAAGCTCGGTTTTCAGTGTTTCCCCCCCCCCCCCTAACTGAACCTGGAACGCGTTGTAGCGAGTTGCGATTATTCTTTTTTTTTACGAAACTTCGAAACGCGCATTATATTTGTAAATATACGAAAAGAACACCTGAAAATTGCGTTTTCAGACTGCCGTATCTGTAAAAATAACAACCGGGTCCGAAGAACACAACTACAGAAACAAGCGTTAGACTTTGAACTTGATGGTCACAAATGAAACAATGTGGTCACCTATTACGATTACGAAAAAACATATATTTCTTTTTAGTTGTTTAATAACTGGTTGAGTATTCACGTAAAACGTACAGTATTTTATAATTTATATTTATATAATTTGGGAATCTGGCAATATAAGTGAGACTCGCAGTCTAAATATCAGGTACGGCTTTAATTTACAATATACACAAACTATTACATTACATTTAAGATGTTCTTTACGGAGGGAGGCGAGAATAGTTAGGTATATAATTATACGTTCATGAATACTTATGAGCCACTCAACTCAGTTACGACGATGACAGTCCCAACTTGTTAATGATGCCGAGACTGATGTAAAGAAACGTCCACGGCGATCGGCACGTCGTAGATCTGGACGTCGTGGTGCATCTTGGTAGTGAAGTGGTCCTGGCGACGATATGGGGCAGACAGACCTCGTAGGTAGCGTGACACGCCCCTTTATCGCGCCCTGTGTGGCAACTCGTACCGCTGTTGGAGTGGGGAGTTCTGCCGAGCAGTTTGCTGCAACTTATGTTTAATATTTTGAAATTCCTGGCTGGGTGGCCTGGTTACTGAACGCTGTGTTAGAACCAGGGTTACATGGTTCATAACACTATCTTAAAGTTCTATAGGGAAGTGGATAATAGAGCAGCACTGCGCGTCAGCTGAGTGGCTTGCGCAGAGAGGCAACAATACGTGACGTACTTCAGCCAGCAGCAACCTTACTGCTCCTGATTCACACAAACGCAGTCTGTCTAGAGAGGCCCCTTAATAGTGTTCAAGTGCTATAAAATCATAATTTTATATCTTTATGAAATAGCGTAAGTTTTGTAGACGATACTTGTGAGTACAGTTTCCTCTCACGAAGCAATTTTAGCTTTCATAGCATAGTTTTCTCATAACGGTGCGCCAAAGTCAAATTTTGCTTGTTCTGCTGCCACGCAAATAGTGAACACCAACTGACCTACTTGAATAAAATAATTCACTGTGGTATTACTTCCCAAGAGCTACGCAATAAAGTATTTAAAAGACCATGACGTAATGTTTTGCATTTTTTAAAATCACAATATAACAGGGAAAAAGTTGAAAATTCAAAAATTTTTTTAAATACAAAAATAGTTCACGGGATTTTTAAAAATGTTTTATTACGTATCCTATAGCATCTTATTTCACTGTGAATTATTTCACTTACGTAAGTCAATTGCTTTTCACTATTTGCGTGACAGCAGAACACGTCAATTTTGACTTTCACGCACCGTTATGAGATAAAATTGTTTCGAAAGAGGAAACTGTAGGTACTCACAAGTATTGTCTACAAAACTAACACCATCTCATATAAATATATAAAATTATGATTTGATCGCACTTGAACACCCTTAATTGAGTACTAGGACACATACTGCTCCAGAAATAAAGATTATGCTTTGCACATTGTAGACAATCCTCTACACTTATCCTGTGCTGGCTTGCAGCTCTACTCAACTGAGCGAAGGCGAATGTACCTCGCTCCACTAAAGTCCGCGCGCTGAAAGGACATCAAGCTAGTGACGTCACACAGTTCCGCGTCCACCCACACAGCAATACTACGGTCGAACTGCTGGTTGGACGGGCTCAAATATTCATTCCTTGTTACGCCCACTGACGTCACAGCGAACGTCATTCTCTTATGCTCCACAGTTACAACCACGCCACGAGAAGCCAACCTGCTACAAACGAAACGTCACGTATGTTGTCGTCGAAGGAAGCCCGCTATTTTGCGTCTGTCTTCCCTGTGTTGTGTCGTCTGTGTTCACAGCCATTTACGTATTACGTCATTTGTGTTGTTATGTTGTCCTCGTACATTTTGACGTCATTTTTCATGAACCCTATGTGTTGTTTTGTTGTTCTTTTCTTTGTTGCTGTCGTTTTTATTAACACTGTTATGTTTCATTTTGGAATTAGTTCGTGACGTTTTTGATCTGATCTTTTTTATTTGGGTTTTCACGTCGTCTTTCGGGCTACAATTATATTCCTTTCCGAAACTGTTTGTGATATGTGTTTGTTCACAAAAGCTAATATATATTTTTATTACTTTGCTTTTAGTTGTGTTGCTCTGAGATTTCTCTGCAACACAGCAGCATTCGCTTGCAATGGCGTATATTATGTACACAATAACTGTTCAGTTTATAAAACTAACACTTTGCGAGAATCGTTCAAAACTCAAACCTTCCCTCTGAGTCTGTAGCTTCATATAGATACTTACATAACATACTATAGTTTACAATTCGCACCCCCAGTGAAATACTAACATAACTAAAAACATGACATTTTGTGATAAATGCAGTTGTACATATATATATATATATATATATATATATATATATATATATATATATATATATATATATATATATATATATATATATATATATATATATATATATATACTTTCAGATTTTTGGTTGATTAAATTGTAACACAAACACAAAATATGTTGGTATTACACTGAAACATAACTTCAGTTGTTATCCTTACGCAACACAAATGCAGTAGCAGAAATGTAAGTCTTGCACTAATTATTGCTGTTACTTGGCAAAGATGCTTAAACAGAACCTTTTTTTAATTGTTCAGAATACTTTTCTTGCATATGTTAGTATTTAATTATGACGAGAAAACTATCCATGTTTCACCACCTGCATAACTCAAAAATTGTGATTTTTTTGTAATGTTGTTATTTTATTGGGGATGCGATATGAAGGTTGGTGGTTGGTACTTTTCGCGAAAATATTTTATTTTGTAATGTTGGTATTTTATTTGGGGTGCGATATGGAGGTTGGTGGTTGGTACTTTTAACGAAAATATTTTTTGTAATGTTGGTATTTTATTTGGGGTACGATATAGAGGTTGGTGGTTGGTACTTTTCACGAAAATATTTTTTGTAATGTTGGTATTTTATTGGGGGTGCGGTATGGAGGTTGGTGGTTGGTATTTTTCACGAAAATACTTTTTTTCTAATGTTGATATTTTATTGGGGGTGCGATATGGAGGTTGGTGGTTGGAACTTTGCACGAAAATATTTTTTGTAATGTTGGTATTTTATTGAGGGTGCTATATGGAGGTTGGTGGTTAGTACTTTTCACGAAAATATTTTTTGTAATGTTGGTATTTTATTGGGGGTGCGATATGGAGGTTTGTGGTTGGTACTTTTCACGAAAATATTTTTTGTAATGTTGGTATTTTATTGGGGGTGCGATATGGAGGTTGATGGTTGGTACTTTTCACGAAGATATTTTGTAATTTTGGTATTTTATTGGGAGTGAGATATGGGGGTTGGTGGTTGGTACTTTTCACGAAAATATATTTTGTAATGTTGGTATTTTATTGGGGGTGCGATATAGAGGTTGGTAGTTGTTACTTTTCACGAAAATATTTTTGCATCAACTTGTTTCAATACCTTGTGTGCACATCTACCTCTCTCCTACATTGTCAGTTGTTTGTATTGAACTCTCAGTGTCTTGGATTTATACCAGCAAATAACAGACGTGTGGTGTCTCAGCACCCTTATTCTGATTGGCGCAGTCAAATGAGAGTTGTCCCTGCACAGTGGCAGGCTGCCAATAACCATAGTACATGCACAGAAGTTCACGAATGTCATTTAATAGTGAATGGTTGAAAAATACACGCTGAAATCGTCAATTGATTTCTACGCTTTTTTCGAAGCCAACACAGAAAAAACTGTTTTGTAGTGGCTACAAAATATTTTGTCAATTTAGTCCTTACCAAACATTTTTGTGGTAAGCGCAAAATATTTTGCAGTGTTCAATAAATTGTTTGTTGGTGATTACAAAATAATAAACTAACCAACAAAAAGTTTTGTGGCCACTGCAAAATATTTGGTATTCACCACAAAATTATTAGGTAGGGTCTAAATTGACAAAATATTTTGTAACCACTACAAAACTGTTTGTTTTTTTTTGTGAATATGGATAAAATACTCAACGATAATCCTAGATAATGGTATTTGTCAACTGTATGAATAAATATATATCCCGAATTACCAATTCGTTACGTGTGATCTCTTGCGCCGCAGTTAAATGCTCGAGGTTCCGGCGTCATAGATTGTGCCTCAGAAGTTCGTAACACTGGAGACAATTTTGTTTAATACGTTGGCTAAAACTATTGTCTAAAATTACTATTGTTTAAGTTTTGCAAATTGGCTTCAAGGAACCTACAGTTATAGATTAATGCTTTTAGCGTTGAATTGTGTAACACGCCCTTTTAAACATGCTTATACGAACATTTTTTTTTCACGAAAATCAGGGATTCCAACATCCACTCAAAGCTGTAGCTCTGCTGCGTGGTTATTGGCATTTTGTGTAAAAAGTCACTAATTTAACTGTGCCAATCAGAACAACAGAAACACCACACATATGTGATTAGCTGGTAGAAATACCTATATCAACATTGTTAAGGACTTTTGTGACATACCCTATACTGCCGTATATTGCGTACAACAAAGTAGTCCTATTGGACGTAATAAATCAATCAAAACAGTCACGACAGACGGCTACGTGTGCGTTTGACGAATCAGCGACAGTTAAAATGACGTGACTCACCTAATTTAGCGCGAGCTGCCTGTTGTATGTGGGGTGGTGGGAGGCCGTAGAACAGTGTGAGTGATTCGGTTAATTCGTTTATTGGGCCAGCGACCGGCTTTGTGCTGCTCTCGTATTGCACGGACGGCCTAATGACACGTGACGTGATTCGTATCGGAGAACGGGTTAAATATAGCCGGCCTGACGCGACATAGGAAGACACGGTTAAATTCGCGTTTACGAAAATTTCGCTCGCGAGACAGAGTGGAAATCTACTAGAAATATTTTTGAGAAGTACTCTTCCACGAAATTTGACAATACCGGGAGAAAAATCTTGGGAGGATTCGCACTAAAAATAAAAATCTGTAAAATCAATCGAAATTAGTTTGAAACAACCAAATTGTATTTTTCTATACGTGAAACCGAACGTGTAGTATATCACAACCAAATAATTGTTTGAAATATTTTTGTTGTTTTAATGAAATTATGTTCTTGATAACACCATCCAGATATTGTTAAATCAAACATACATCGTCTGTCTGAGCATCTGCGATTATAAATGTAAACTGGTGATTTCATCTATGAATTATCCAGCCATCTTAATATGGACCAGAGGTTTGATTCTAGATAGAACCTAGGATTCTCGTATCGATAGTAACTGACTAGGGTTGTGCCCACATCGAACATTTATAAATAAGTCATGATTTTTACTTAATAATTTAGTTATCAACTTAATTTTGTTGTTTCATATGCAATTAATGTTAAGACCACAAGCTGTGAATTTTTACATTTATTGAAACCCAGTCGAGTAATTATCACATTGTCAAAGTACATAACGAGTTACGACTGGAAATTCAAATTGGCCACAATGGTGAACATGAAAATTAAATTAAAATTATTTTTATAGAAGCTACCGCGCAATTAATATTTACGTATAATTGTATTGAAAAATAATATTTCCACAAATGCACACGTATTCGAACTAACGACCTTTAGCTCGACGACCGCGCGCTTTTCCCCTAGACCAACTCATCTCACGAAAGGTTAGCGTGTACATTTCGATTATATATACAGGATGTCCATAAAGTCCCGTTACTATTACAAATTGTTCCCACAACCAAACGAAAAGAGTTAGCAGGTTGCAGTTTTCCCCAAAATGATGGAAAAGAACTCAATTTTGTATCTACATGAGCTTTTCTTTTGTTTCAGGAGCGACGCATAATGGCAACAGCACAGCAGAAAGCGCAGTGTGTATTGTAGTACGCGGAGAGCAAGTCGCCCATCACAGTGCAAAGGAATTATCGGCGTCAACACTGGACTGAACCCCCCAGCAAGCCAAGCATACTGAGATGGACGAAAATCTTTACAGAGACAAGTAGTGTACATGACCTGCCTCGTAGTGACGGCCCGGTGTTTCTGAAGAGGCAATTGACCTTGTTCGAACCACATTTGCTCGAAGCCCCCAAAAATCAGTTCGTCGTGCTTCGCGTGAACTGCAAATGCCGAGTTCAATAGTGCACAAAGTGCTTCGTCAACTTTTACGCCTTTATGCCTACATAGAGCAAATTACTCAGGCTCTGCAGCAAGATGACCACCGTCGGCATTTTGACTTTGCCTGCTGTACGCTGAACGCACTTGATGGAGACGGTGAATATCTGAAGAAAGTTCTTTTTTTTTTTTTTTCAGATGAATCAACGTTCCATGTAAATGGCCACGTCAACCGCCACAATGTGCGGATATGGGGATCAGAAAATCCACACCAAATTCATGGAACCATCCGTGACAGTCCAAAGGTCAATGTTTGGTGTGGACTCATACACAATAGAGTGATCGGGCCTTTCTTTTTTGCAGGGAAGACCATTACGGGAGACATTTACTTCTACATGCTCCAATTGTTTGTTTTCCCACAGGTTGAGGAGTTGCAACCAAACATCATTTTATAACAAGATGGAATACCACCTCATTGGAGCCATAACGTAAGAAGTGTTCTTGATAAAATGTTCCCAAACAGATGGGTCAGCCGTGATGGACCGATTGCGTGGCCTCCTCGTTCTCCAGATATAACACCATTAGACTTTTTCTTGTGGAGTTACGTAAAAGATGATGTGTACACTACTCCTGTTCCTGACATTAGGACACTCAAATTACGCATCACAGAAGGTATCAACCGTGTCAGTGAGGCTCTCCCTGCCCGTACTTGGGCAGAGCTCAGGAATCGCCTGGACATCCTGAGGGCAACAAAAGGTGCTCCCATCGAGATAGTGTGACTGTAACAACTTTTGTACATTAGGAACGTAACGGTGAAAGCCGCAAACTTTTTACACTTTTCGTTTAGTTGTGGGAACAATTTGTAATGGTAACGAGACTTTATGGACATGCTGTATATTTATTTATATATTTATTTATATATAGACTACGTGCAGTTCCATTATCGTAATAAATTTCGATGAACCCGTAGTTGTGGTTGACTATATAGTTTTGCTTTGTTCTTCTATAGAGCCATTACAGAATTTTACACTAAATATGTGGCAAACTGTAGACAGCATGAAATGGAAACTGTAATTAGACTAAATCATACTGGACAGAATATTTTTAATCATTAGAGTTAAAACACAGCTTGACACAATGACAGGAGCTGGGAGAGGAGTCGGCCATGGCCTTTGTTAAGAAACTATCCCAGCATTCGCCTGGAGCGATTTTGGGAAACATACAGAGCGTTGCAAAACTCCATGTCAATATTCTAGGGAAACAATCCTTGCGTGTAGAGGAACAAAAAGTTTTATGTGAACATAGGTCCAAAAACCCACCATTTCTGCACTACAGTTGGCAATACATGACATAAGGTTGATAGCGCGTGGATAGGATCACGTTGCTGTGGGGCATCATTACAGCTGTTACTATGCCACACACTACGCCACTAACACACAAACAGTAGGAACAACTGTGACACAGCAACATGATCCTGTGTAACATACCACGATATCTCGTGGAGATTACAGTATGTAAATGAGAGTCCATGTTGGGGACGTTAAGACATTTATGCACATATTAGTAATTTTAGTAACTCGGTAAAACCCTGGCATGTTATTTTAAGGTAGTAAGATTTAAAATCATTTATTATGCTGTTGTAATGTATATTGTGTTAAGTATAATGTAAACATAA
>PNEQ01061773.1:0-14051 GCA_003012365.1 Medauroidea extradentata | reverse complement strand
GTTCCGCGCTCTCGCTTGCACTTCAAGCCTTACATGGAACGCCTCAGAGCGAGGTAACGCCGCATGAGTCATGTTTTTTCGTGCGTGCAGCCGGCTCTATCGAATTATAAGACGTTGTCGCGTCAAAAATTTCGTTAAAAAAGATTACTTTAACAGTAATATATGTTGTTAATAAAGTAAATATAAATAATAGAGACCTTAGAGCAAAGCGTTACACTAAAGAACTCGCATTCTCTGCGGCCTGCCAACACTGCTGGTAGGCAAAAGAGCAGGCCGTACTGATCTTGTGCAGTAGCGTATATTCTATGTGTGCTAGGTGTGCGGTGCAGCCTTGCATAAACCTTAAACGTTACATAAAACAAATCATAAAACTGTAATACCTATTTCACAGAAAGTTTTAAAAAAAGTGGGAGTAGAGGTAGTGCGTTCTGTTTTGCTGCCGAATGGCTTCCGCCTGTGTGTCAGAATTAGGGCAATGGGGGAGATAAGAAGAGAGGGGGAAGGCTAGTGGCCAATGTTGATGCTTTAGTAAGGGGCGGCAAGGCATGCTGTTGCCTTGAAGATCGCCCTGACTGTATCTAGACGCTGACACTGTACAAGCATTCGGATATCATCGGAAAATGTTCGGGGTTGTTCGGGTCCTTCCGTGACTCAGCATCGCTCGCCTTCTCCTCTGTCCTCTGCCTGGAGAGTTATTGCATGAGTGAGGGCAGGTTGGTGTTCGCGTTTTACAAGACGGGACAAATCCGTAACACACATATTGTATTCAATTATTCGTGTAAACTTGTGTTAATTACAATATTTTCAACGCTGATAGCTTTAATTAATGTTATTTATATTAACATTATTTGTTTTTAGGAATGCTACTGTGGTAGTGTTTCTGTCACATATTGATAATGGAGGAAAATGAGACAGTCAGATAGTTGCTAAAAAAACAGTTTTGCACAAATATATTCCAATTCAGTGTGAATATACATCTATATATTCGTGTCTCATGTCTATATGAAATACTGTTATGAGTATGTAACTTTGAACTCAAATTTTGCGAATGAATTCTTTGAGAACAAAACCCAGGGACGTATTTAGGGGATATAACCCTCTTCCTCCTATTCTTATACATATTCTTAGAAAAAGATTCATCTGAAAAAACATTTCATTTAAAAAATATATATTTTCCAAAAATTTCTAAGAAAATATGAATAATTTTACCAGCAGAATATATAAAATTTAGATACAAAATCTGCTTAAATAGCACCACTTTGCACATGCATTGCCGTTAGATCGCCCATACATGAAGTGGATGTCAGCCATTTCTTCTTTAGCAAACATTTGTGGAGCCATGACTACCTCGTTGAATACTATACAGAATAATGCATTTGCTGCTGACTATGGGAACTGGTGCCTGGTACAGACGACAATAACAGTGTTGCAACATTTCCATGTTTGCACGTGTCCATACATAGCAATGGGAAAACCGTAGTTTTCCGGACCTATGTTTACTGACATTATTTGCTTGTTTCCTCGTCACCGGAACACCCCTATCATTTGTACCTGTAATAATCAAACATAATTGGGACTGAATTCGACTGACAAATTTCGGGAGGTGATTCCTAAAAAAAAAGTAGAAAATATACTGGACACTTTGTACCAAATATTTATATTAAGGACAGTATAAGCCCTTACATATGGAAATTATGAAGTGTATTTTTGTAAAATAATGTAAATTGAGAGGCATTTAACTATAAGAAGTTTAGCATTGTTTTATACCACCGGGACCTTGAATTACACAGTAGAAGCACTTCAATACCTTGCACCGTAAAACAAAATACTAGGGCGGCCACCCTTTCATTACACTCCACTTTATACCATCAGGAATAAAGGAACATTTAATGCGGTTTTCTAGTAGAGAAGCACGTCAAAAGTAAAAAAAGGTCCCCTTGTTGTAAATACGTAGTACCAAGCGTCTTCGTGTAAAATATGTAACAAGTGTGGGCTACAGTAAGACAGTTCCTAGTATGTAGGTAATAATGCGTACATGTGTGTGTGACAGGCTGCTGTACCCACTGCTACGAATATGAGGGATGGGAGGGTAATGGGTCTTAACAAATCATTGGCAGCCAACATCACTAGAGACTGTAACACAAAAAACTGAGTAATGTCAGAGAACTGCGAAAGGAATCGGCCATGACCTAAATCAAGGTGTCCATTACAGCATTCGTCTGGAGTGATTTCGGGAAACCATGGAAACAGAAACAGGATGGGCGGGGTCATGAATCGAACTAGTACACTCCCTAATACATGTGCAACGTGATACACTTGCACCACCTCGCTCGTTTACAATAATGGAGGAATATATACACATACTGTAAACAATACATTAACTTTGGTTTACTGTTACTATCATAATAATTGGCCTATGTTCTTAGACGGTGTGTAATTACAAATACACTATTGGTATTCCTGACGCTCCTGTACATGTTTCGTTGTAGTCTACTAACCAGGATCGCATACGAAAACGAGTCATGGGCTGTTGCGAGAAGAATCCGGTTCTAGTACCTACATCATAGTGATAACTAAACGTACGTATAACATGGGTATGCATTTTGACAGTTCGTAAAAAAAACCGCAATCATCACGACATCACGAACAAGCGAAGTGGGACAAAATTAAAAGGACGACACGAATTAGAATTCTTGTGAGGTCATCCAGAACTCTATTTTCCATGGCATCCCGTAATCAATCAATTCAAGCACTGGAAAGTTTAACATGTAGATACCATTGCCGAATCCTACCGCAGTTCCTTGCAATTGCCGACCTGTATGTACGGTACACAGGGTGTAACATAAGTGATGGTCAATAATTCACACATGGAAAGTACTGGCCAAAAGAAGCTACAAATGTCCAATAAATATTAGCGCGGAAATCAACCGTTGTAGAGTTCTCGTAACAAGTCGAATTGGGAACCAACTCCAAACGCGTTTGGATTCCTAGGTAATTACGCTGGTATCTCAAGGTATGGGTTCGCCTATCAGGTTGTTGACGCATGCGTAACTACTCCCCTCGCTCCCTACATGCACTGTGCCGTACAGACAAACAGTTACGAAAGTAAAGGCACCATAGACGGAGGTTACACTAATGAAGTGTACGCTGACATACACTTCATGTATGGCAAAGCTAATGGCAGTGCACTTCAGGCTGCACGATTGTATGAAGAAGCTTTTCCTCGCCGTAGGCAGCCCGACAGACGTACATTTACGAGGTTACATCAGCGCCTCTTCGAGAAATTGGGAGTTTCGCACATCATGTACGAGAAGGTAGTCCGAGATCCATAACACCTGATGTTGAGGAAAGGGTGTTAGACATTGTACACGAACGTCCGAGTACTTCAACAAGGAGGATTGCTATCCAAGAGCGTGTGTTGAGTCATATGAGTGTGTGGCGGATTTTACATCGGCAATTACTGTATCCTTATCATCTCCAGCGTGTGCAAGCTCTCAACAATGCAGACTTCCCTCCTAGAGAGAATTTCTGCCAATGGATGCAACAACATTATACTTGAACCCCCTGTTTGTAGGCAGTATTCTGTTCACGGATGAAGCTGGGTTTACCTGTGACGGCATTTTCAACTTCCATATCTGTCACATTTGGGCCGATGTCAATCCTAATGCGACACACGTGTTACGACATCAGCAACGTTTTTCGTTGAACGTCTGGGCCGGACTGCTCGGAGACCACATAATTGGACCACACTTCCTACCACAGAGACTAACCGGAGATCGGTACAGGCAGTTTTTGCGTACTGTACTTCCAGATCTGCTCCATGATGATGATGTTCCACTGAACCAACGCCTGAACATTTGGTTTTTGCATGACGGTGCTCCAGCACATTTTCAAATACGTGTGCGCCGGCTTCTAACTCGACGGTATGGTCAACATTGGATAGGTAGAGGAGGACCTGTGCCATGGCCTCCAAGGTCACCGAATTTAAATCCCATGGATTTCTGTGTGTGGGGTCATGTCAAAAGCCTGGTCTATGCTACTGAGGTCAACTCTCTTGAAGAATTACGCTTGCGGATTGAAGCAGCCTTCCAGCATTTACAGAATACACCCAGGACTGCCTGTGAGGATTCGCAACTCGTTTCAGAGACGAGTTCAATGTTGCATTCAAACGCATGGGCAACATTTTGAACACCTTCTTTGAAGATTAGAAATTCCACGTGTTCTATCTCGACAACGGTTGATTTCCGGACCCATGTTTATTGGAAATTTGTAGCTTCTTTTCGCCAGTACTTTCCATGTGTGCATTATTGACTATCAGTTCTGTTACATCCTGTATTTTTTCTCATGTTAGTTTCGGTGAGACATTTAACCCAAAATGAAGACAAATACTCTATAATTTGTGCGTAAATATGAGGTATTTTGGACACATCAGTCGCACGTTTAATGTAAAAGTGTAAATTTGGAACATTGTGCACAAAGATATACGTATGTAGATATTACGTACACTTCATTGCAAGGAGTACACATGTTGACAACATAATACCTCGCTACAGTACTGAGCACGGAGGATTTTTAAATTCGACGATTTGAACGACCAATATCACGGCACCAAAGGCAAGTAGCGTTTACATCCCTGACACAAACTTTACATGTTGAGCGCTCCTTAGCGTATTAAGTAATTTTTTGTTTGACTATGCAGATGCATGTTGTGTCTATAAAATGGAACACTTTACGTGGCCTGAACTTACAGATATCGTTCTCATTTAATAGGCGGCGGAGGGCAATTGACGAGAAGCGCAACGTATGCACAAGGACGGATTTTCAAACAGGCTTCATCCACAAAGCAACACATTTGCATTTCTGGAGAAACGTTTACGAGAAGGTGGACAATTTCAAGTGACACGACCTAATGCAGGACACAGACGGACAACGAGGACAACCAGGTTTGATGTGGAGGTATTGCGTCATGTTGAGTTAAACGCGTGTGCGAGCACACGTGGTAAAGCAGAGTATTCAGCAGCAGTCGCCACTCCAGTGGTCGTGTACTTCAATAATAGTAATTGCATCCCTTCCATGCACAGCGAGTGCACGTCTTACATCCTTCAGATTATCCTAAACGTGTGGCATTTGCAACTTGCTTTCTGGAAAACACAGAGCCCGCCATAACTTTGCAAAGTATGTTCTCTTCACTGATGAGTAGGGCCCGGTAGTTTTCGCGAAAAGATTTTTGCCCCACATTGTTTCAATGGTTTTAGTGTACACCTGCAGCTCAACTTCATGATTATTGGCAGAGTGTTTTTGTGCAGAGTTATTGTTCATTTGACTGTGACAATCAGTTCATTTTTAACTGTGACACAACACGTTGCGGGTTCATCCTCCACACGCTGGGTGTTAACGGCATCCAATCACTGACCACAAAGCAGAGATGCAGGTGTGCACGTAAGGCACTGAAACAAAGTGCTGCAAAATTCTTTTCGCGAAAATTACCGGGCTCTACTGATGAGGCTTCCTTCCAACGCGATGGTCTATACAGAATTGTCGCATTATTAATGTGTGGGCAGATGTCAATCCTCACGCCCCGTTTGTTCACGGTTATCTACACAGGCTCAGTGTTAATTTGTAGGCAGCCACAATAGGCAACATATTGTTTGTCCCATATCGTTTATAGGTCGTTCGGGATAAAGTGAGCACTAAAAATTTAACCATTGAAAAATATGACTAGCCGTTACTGCATATAATTCAACATTGACTATAGTTGCCTTACTGCTTGTACGGTTGGTAGAGAAATTATGCAATATAGTTCCGTGTATTTTATTATTTAAATACAACAATACTGAAACTAAATTAACCGAAATCGACTTAATTGTACTTCATATAATTAAATAGCCTGAGACTGGAAGTGAACAATTGGCATATTTTGTTTGATGTAAGTTAATGAGAACGATTATGTAACTAATACATTATGTACTACAATTTAAAAAAAATAGCAACCTTTCACTGTAATACTAGCTGTGCAACGATACGTTTAATGACTCCAGAAGTGAGTTTGAGAGATTAAGCATTAAATGCATAAAAGCGAAGATCTACCTATTCGATTTAGTAGCAGCATATTTTACAGTGCTATGTAAATGCACTCAAACAAAATATTCAAGTGTGGCGACGTCGTTACTCACTGTATCTTGAGTTTAAATAATTTCAGTCATTACGAGAGAAAATATGAGTATAATTGGAATGTGCTTCATAGTCTGGAGTAAATGTGTAAACAAAAATTTTTGTGAAGAAGTCGTGAAACTTGGCACAACTGTTCCTTAGAACCATAAAAGTTATTTATAAAACTGCGCGTACCTTGAAATTCAATTTATGGCCTAATAAGGTACATTTAAAACATTTAATTGTATTAACTTTTATGTCTTTATGAGAGGATTTAGCAGTTTGAAACAACAATGAATGGTATTTTTTGAAGAAGAGGCAAGTCTAGCGATGTTGGGCCAGGTGCGTTTTTGATCAACGAACGGGCATAAGGTGTCTTTGTCCAGGGAGCCGGAACTGAGGCCGAGTTCGAGCATGAGTCAGACAGTAGTGAACGCTGAAACACGTAGTCGTGTTTCCTCCCATACTCCGCGTCCGGATAGGCGGGTGATACTTTGGTTTCTCCCTAGGAACCTGGATTAGGTTTTGTCCCTCAGGGAACCTTTTACAAGAATCTATGTAATTACTAACACAAATTTACAGTGACGAGATTTGAGCTCGAGTTCCTGCAAATCTATTGTATCACCATTACAGGGCTACTAGGCACCCATAAAGAAGGAGAGGGTTGAGCGAATACCCAGGAGGGTGAGGAAGGAGAACCCCTGGCTGGTTCCTCAATATTTTGGAGAGCTGCCACAGAGGAGGCTGTAACAAACTTAAACATTTTTTCTGAGATTTTTTAAAATACTTTTATTAAGAATTGAGTTATTTAGGGTATTAATCAAAATAGCAAACATCGAATGGCCCATTTATGCAAATCTGATCGTGATAAGCCGCCCACAGGCAGTAAACTTTCGGAATGCACCCGCGGCCACATGGGGCATACATGATACATAGTTAAATCACCCACAGTTTAACCACAAGTGTACCACAGGCATTATTATTATGCTCAAATGCTTGTTGGTTAGTTTGTCAATCTGCTTGTTGACCGTATACTGAAATATGTTCGTCTTTTTAAACTTAGTTGTCTACATTAAACTTATTTCACTATAACTGCAAACATATTTACTGATGTGGCCTGATAAGCAACCATTCTAGCTAAAGTAGAACATCATACTAGCGAACTTTGGAAAAGTTAGTTACTTCTACGTCAGACGTACGAAATATAACATATTGCAATATCCAAGTCACTAAATACAATTTTCTACAATATTGCACATTTTTCTTGATTTTTTAACTGTTCAGAAAAGTTCTCTCGTGTGCATGCTTACAGAGAACTGTTCAATTGGAGTGTATTTGCTGAAAAAATGTAACTCTCGCGAAAGTTAATTCTATTTTGTTCAGATTCATATTATGAACATAAATGTTTTAATAGTGTAACGAACTGTTGAACATTGTTGAAACGTTTGAAGAGACAATCAATGACGAAACAGAATTACCAAAATGTTCAAATCCAGTACTGTTGTACTGTTAACAAAGAAAGAAACTTATTATTTCAAGAAATTCATTGCAATTTAGTTTCTGAGAAACTAATATTTCTTTAAGGAATGCACTTTAGAAAATACTTAATATAAAAAGCAACAAATAAAAGTAACACAAAAGTTAACTGCTCTTCATTGAGCTTCATTACCATTATTTATAACTTAAGTATTATTAATTATAATTTTTCTTAGTTTAAACGCTATGCATGTTTCTTCTGCTCTTACATAGGCGAGTGCATCTGTGTCCTGCCGTCTGACATTTACATATATTGCTGCACATGCGACAGCCACATTTTATAATTTTCTACAAGGCATAAATAATGTTCACCACCTGAATTGGCCCCTAACATGTCCTGCCAGGAAAGCTACACTTGTAAATGCTAATAGAGTACTGCTTGGGTAGGAGGTATGTTCTCAATCTCCCTAGTTCGGAAAATAGTTTGACTTGCTGTCTTTACATTTTCAATGGTGCTGCACCAATATTGACACAGCATTCCAACATTGGCAGCAATTTTTTGGCGTTTTAAGGAGTGCAGACTTGACCGAACGCAAAAGGATCGATTGAGACATTTGGATACACATTTCATGTCGAAAATTCTTTGTTTTTCCCCGTGACTCGTAACATGAAGGTCGCGTCACAATCTTTAAATTGGGTGTCCATTATTTTCGGCCATGGAATACAGCCCAAGAAAATAGCGAATTGTCTCTTAACATCTGAAGACTTTAGCCTGTTAGTGAATTGCAGATTCGTTCATGCCGTTCTGTTCCTACCACATCGACAGGCTCGGGTATAATTTATGGAAAGTCATTTGGAATATGCCAATTTGGCATTGTATGTAGAGTGTACTTATGTATATATAATTGAGCAAATGGTCACCGATGACAAAGTAAGGGGCCATAAATTATATTCAAATGTTTGCGTTTTATTAATATTTGGTAGATGCAACCAGCACGGTTGCAGATGAACGGAATGCAGCAGAATACCTATTTCACTGTAATTGAATATTCCTAGAAAGAGTAATAATTAGCCTGCAGAGATAATTCAAACTGTGTGGGACTCTGTGAAAACTGTACATTTGAATTAAATTAGTGTTAAATTATTAATAAAGTAAATATGTAAAATTTATATTGGATCTAGAGGATAATGAGACAGGAGAGAATTGGGTTTCGTCACGCTGCAGGAAGCAGAGGCCAGGCCATGTATTTGACAATGGGTGAGTAATTGCTGAGGGAAGAGTGCCTTGCACATCCCACTGGGCGAACGTGTTAGAGACAGAATTAAGACGCCTGCAAAGGTTTGCCGCCAGGCAGTTGAATTAAAAATATAAATTAGATATAATGTTAGTTATGAGTAAGGCAATTTATGTACTGGACTAGAAGGGTATGAACATGTAAATTAGTGATTTTAATCAATACATTTGATACTTGACACGCTCGCAATGGCCTGAGTTCTTAGTCGTCTGTAAACAAAGTTTAAATGTAACAGAGTTTCTGATTGGTTGAAAGGATCTGGAGGTCAGTGTAGCCGGCTTGGAGTGAAGAAGCGGTTTCGAGAGAAGGTAGAAGCATCTCAGTGCTCGAGGCAGACGGATATGTTGGCGTCCTCGGAGCAGGGCCTCGTGTCGCGGAAGTGTCGCCGAGCTGACAGTGTGTCTATCCCGGGATACGATTTGCGAGCATTAATAAGACGATATTTGCGAGCATTAAGAAGCCCATTGGCCTTGATCATGACAATTAGTTTTTTCGTGCCTTGCCAGACTAAAGAGACGAGAATCGCGCCCTTAAGGACCCAGTCGCGACAAAGTCTTGGAATCGGTCGTTCATTGTTCGCATAGTCCATGTGCGGCGCGGAGTTGTGTGGCTAGACTTAATCGCGGATCAGTGACCTGGTCTATTCTGTTTCGTGGAGAGCGAGGGCCATTTGCCGCCGTATCAAGTAACTTGTTATATCAATGTTGAATACATAATTTTATTATACCCACTTAGTTAGACCGAGGCAGAACTATTTCAGTCAATGTTATTGTTCAAAGGGACATTTCATTAATTGTAGTCGTCAAGGGCAAGTTACACATTGCGAGGAGGAACAGACACAGAATATAGACACTCAACTGTACATCGGTTGGCTAGCTTGTAAACAAGGCAGGTAATTTCTTTTAAAACTCTTACAAAAGTGGATCTGGTTTGGACAATCCCAGGGCTTTCTGAACTTGGTTTATGAAACAATGATATTCCTGTTCATGAAATGCTCTTTGAGCAGTTGTCGAAGTAGGTTTAAGGTCTACGATATCCATCGCTCCCACTATGAATACGTCAAGCCTTATTATTTATGTTATGACTGCGTCCTATACTATTACGCAATGCTTAACAGTTGTGTTCCCAATATCAGCTAAGAGATAGAGTGAGTGAGTACGAGATTTTGCGCTCAACATCGAGGTCTTTAGCGCTGGTGGAGGGTGACTTGAGGTGAGTATGGAGGAGCGCCGGAATGAAGGGGCAAGGGAAACGGGAGATTCCCGAGAAAACTCGCCGACCTGCGGCATCGTCCGGTACGAATCCCACATGCGAAAATCCGGGGAACGACCCCGACGGCAATCGAACCTGGATCTACTTGGTGGGAGACGAATGGTCTGACCATTCGACCACCGCGGCCCCATCAGCTAAGAAATAAGTACTCTATCGTACGGCACAGACAACCCCTAGAAATTGAAGTTGACGTGTGTTTTGGACCGAGTATGTGAGTGGATGAAACTGCCAAGGAACTTCAGAAGTGATGTGTCTTGATACATTGTTCATCTTTACCCTACCACTGTATCCCTCTTCCTTTAAAAAATACAATTTATAATTAACAGAGAAATTGACAAAGCCGATTATGATCGTACTCACGCACAGAAAGAACGTTTGAGGCATGGCCAAGCGTGTGTTTAGGGGGCGAAGCAAAGTTTCCTGATAACAATTTATGTCAAACGACTCAGCGAATTCAGGACATGATACGTTAAGAATGTATTTTCTTAAATTGGTGGTGGCTGCAAGAGCTGGATTTACAGCATCCTGTTGGGCATCATAGTGGTAGGCTTTTCGGAGGGATGCGCCTTTATTTTCTTTTCGACCAAACAAATTTCAATACTGTCATGTTATATTTGGAACTAAAGCAAGTTATTCAACATATAATTCTTAAATAAGCCTTGTAGATTGAAGATTTTCCTTTCCAGCTAACTACTCGATACGATTCGTCAGAATAGATTTTAGATAATTCAGATGAAAAGTATGAACTTTTCCTTCATCGTTAGTAGTGAATCCTGTGTATTAATTCTGCAAAGGCTGTGACAAATGTTTCACTGTACTTGACATTTACCTCAGAGAATGAAGATTTAAATTTGTTTCTCTTACTGTTATACAGATTTGTAGCTCACCCATTGTGATAAACTATGTCATTTGCCACGTAGGCCTATATAATGAACAAATGTCTCCAATTTTGGCAATAAGGTTCTTATACTTAAAATTACAGGCCCATAAACGCATAAAATAATTTTTGTATCAAAACTAAACGTACTGACCAAATGAACAAGTATTTCTTCCGATTCTAAACAGTCGCAAAAGAAATATAAATGGAATTCAAAAACTCACCTGAAGTCGGTCCACGGTTACAACACAACAGTACACAGTACCCAGTTGGATTTACACATAAATGGTGGAAATTTATTTAAATTGACAATAATTTGTCTTAATAAGTTCAATATGATTTGATATTTTTAAATTCAGTGTAGCAATACTGTTTTAGATATTTAAATTTTAAAGTTAAGTTATGCTCTAACCAGTATTATTTTGCGATATTTGTTGAATACTTTGCTAATAAGGAAAATTGTTTCCATTAGCGCCTAACTGATTTTTAGAGTTGCCCGTGATGTTTAATAAATTTTATAGGTCTACAGAATAATTACGCCAAGTTTTTATAATGAAAAAAAAAACATGATTCAGTGATATATCTACACATATCACCGGACTACATAGATCGTACTGAACAGGAAGCGCTACTTGCACTGCTAGTTTACTGTTTGGATATTAATAAATTTTGTTACAGCAAATATAACTTCAATGTGCAGTTCATCATACTATACTTGAGCACATAAACGATTTCCTGACACCAGTATAAACGTACTATATGTCTATATTTGAGTCTCCATTGCAATTTGTAGTGTTGCTTACATTCAATAGTACCTATTATTGGTAATGTGTAGAAGTAGACAATTTCTAAAGATATGGTATTCGACAATGCTGGTGGTCATGACATGACAGATGAGAGCATTAAAATATTGCGTGTTGCTGAGTGATCTGTGATAACTACGATGAGGTGTTACCATTCAACATTAAATTATGTATTTTTTTAAATCCGATTTTAATTTGTCAATGTATATAAATTTAAGCTGCATTCGGACATCTCGTTTAATTTATATATCAACTGTGTGTTCTGTAGACATAGCAAACGGGCAGTTAGATAGCCCAGTTTCTCGTATCTCAGAATCTATTCAGAAATTTAACATGCCAGATGAATTATGAGTTTTAAGTTACCAAATAGGAATTGTACTGTACGAGAAATAACTAATAATTCAAGTGGTAATTTCTTACTTGTAGCACCTTAAAAGCATCAATATTTATAACCCAGAATAATAAGTGTAAAGTGTCATCATAAACATTACGATAGTGCCGTGGTATATACTACGCGGTATTAACTTCGTGTACAAAGGTTCGTTGTCCAAACCTTCTCGAAGACAGTTTTGCAAGAAGTAGGCCTATTCTTCATTTTAATATTTTGGCTTTGTGACGTTGGCATTAACGTAATGTTGAACCTATTTCTTCCGTGATTTTTTTGACCGAAAAATAGTATTGTCAAGCAAAACGCAACTTTTCATCTTAGCTAAACACTTTTGTTTTATACTCACAGTAGGTTTAGGAAAGAAACAAAACGTATCTTCTGTGGTCTCCACTAAATCCTTTGAGCTTCATCGTATAGATAATCATTATATAAGCTTATCGTCACTTTAGTTGTAAAACATCTTAACTTCAGTTCGCATCCACTCAGAAAAGAGGAGAGAAATACTGTTCAACTTTCCTCACACATAAAAAAATTAGTTTAAAAACGTTATAATTGAAACTTTAATATTTATTTTATCTATATTTCATTGTATATACCTTATTAAAATGGTTTAAAAGGGCTCAAATGCCCAAACTTAAAAAAAATGGAATTACAAGGTTTTACAGTTAAGGCAACACAATGTAAACTGACGTTTTATGGCCTCCACTCGTTCTGTTAACACAGAATTTGAAACTTATGTGAGTCCAGTTTTTGCGTACAAAGGGATATGATCGAGACGCATGTGGCTGAACGCACGCGATTCTGTAATTCTAAGCTATCGTGCTGAACATGACGAGTAGGGTAGTGGGGGAGCCATATTAATGCAATGTTGTCATACCTTTCCGCCGGTCACGCGGGTCCATGCGGCCATCACGTGGGGGCGGGGGTGGGCCTCTGGCGCCTGGTCCATGGCTCTGGCCACCGGCCCGACTCCTCTCTTGAGGGAAGGCACGCGCTTGCCGAGGCGCCGGACCATTGCCGTATTCGGGAGGCGCCTCCGTAAGGAAGTTGGAAGGCACCAGACCACGTACTCCGTCCAACTCGCCCATGTAGAAGCCATCATCATCCATCTCACCGTACACATAGATGATATTTCCCGTTTGGAACGAAAGTTCCACCTGCAGTAAGAGTAACAACAAACACCACGATATTGTACAAGCTTTACAAGCGCATTAGTTCTCGTAAACATAGATTTGTACACATTTATAAACAATTTCTTACAAATAGCAATTATACGATAACTAGGAATTATTTTTTCGGTCTTCCTAAGTTCTGGTTGGAATTAATGTATATTTTAGAACCCATTGTTCCAAAGTTTCAGCAATATTATTTATTTCTCCCAACCTTTTTTAATCTTCTAGTCCCTAGGCTAAAAGAAGTGCAAGCAGTGCTATCCTGACGAGAACTAATTAGATAATTTTAGACACAATTTCCAAGCAAGATAATAATCTACAGAGTAAATAAAAAGGTTTATGCCGTAAACCGGGGTTACTTTGCACCTGTGGGGTTAATTTGCACCAAAACTGGAAAAAGATTAATGTTGCTGCAATTACATCATATTTTCTTTCTTCAGAGATATTTGTAGGTCTACAGTTAGGTTGGCACCTCAGAACTTGCATCCATCAATTGTGAAGAATTTCCCGCCATTATATGGTTATCTGTGACCTGTTCCTGTGTATAACCTCAAAGTGCATGAAATCTACTGTCTACAAAATTGACTTGTTTCATAGACACAGAAATATCTGAAGAGG
>PNEQ01061772.1:0-14052 GCA_003012365.1 Medauroidea extradentata | reverse complement strand
GTAACTACGGTATGTTTATTTTATTTTTATAAAATTTACAAAATAGTGCTATATATGTACTGTTCGTACAGAAAATTCACAAATAATATATTTTGTGTAGAACTTATAAAATGTGTACAAGTATGATATAACATCTTACTCTGTGTTTGAAATAAATAATAATGTACAAATATATAATTATATAAATTAAAATATTATCTATAAATTTGTGTAAAATTGATAAATTAGTATTACAATTTACGTTATTAAAAGTAAAATACATATACCATAAATATAATTTGACTACAAAACTTCCAAAAAGTCTATACATATGGAGTGTTGACTTTCTCAAATTTGCTAAAAACAGCATTTTATAAAAAATCGTAGATATTAATCAACATTTTATTAAACTTTATGGTAAGTATTGTCTTAAAATTAAAAGTTCCAATAAAAAAATACTGGTATTAATTACATTAATTGCTTCAAAATTTATGAATTATTAAAAACCCTTAAAAAAGTGCAGTCTGGATCATACAGACACCCCTATTTGGGTTCAGACTCCAATGTGTTAATTTAGAAACAACAAGAAAAAATATTTTCAAAATTCAGGCTAGTGTACTCAGCATGACTATGAAATATCACTGAGAAGAAATTACATTAATACTTAAATTATTTAAGACAAATTCCTCAAATTATGTCCACTCGTGTAATAAATTTTGTGTTTTGACTGTATTTTGGCACTGCAAACATTTAAGCAGGATGGCGACGGATTCATCTATGCTTAATTTTATCACAATTTTATTGTAAAATTTAATTAATTTAGTTTTGTCCTAAAAATTTAAGACTACTGTCGTGTTTCAATTTGAATTTTCAGGAAAATATCTAACTTAACTTTAACTCTCTGAAGGCGTAAATAAGCATTTTCGATATTTGGTTTCAAATAGGCGCTAAGGGGTGGCAGGAATGCGCCAGAATGCACGTGACCTCAGACAAAGGTAGCTGGATTTCTGGGCAAGACTGCCTAATGTGATGCCCAGCAAGAAAGTGTTTTGTATCACTCCACAATGATGCACTTATACTAATAATTATTAACTGATTTAGGTAGTTTCAGATTCGGTGTAGTTAAATATTTCAAGACTCACATTTAAACAGTTCCCAGTGTTTAGATATTATAGTTGTTACGTAGAGTAACCAGAGATAACTTAATTCTGTAGGGACTAGTTCCTGGCAGCCATGACGTGTTGTAGTCGCTTCAACGCAGTGGCCAAGGGCTCTTTCTCAGTCGCTGTTGTACCCTCAAGTAACAATAACATTGTGATGACTTAGTCGGATAAATGTCGAGAGGGCCTGCTGCAGGGCTCCGTGCCAAGTATACAGGGCATTTTAACCTGCAATGCAGTCAGTCCTTTCCTTTTTATTTTCAGTATGAGTTATTCTAGGGCACTCGTGTCTAAGGAAGGCAAAATGAAAGGATAACTTGTCCGTTGGGTGCAGGTGCAATCATCGTAGCATGAAGGACACATGCTGGCCAAGAAATTTTTCTTCTTCTCTTTCCTTCTTGATGAACATGTTTCAATTCGCTAATTTTTTCAGTGGCCCATCCACTTAATTTGTGCCATTTGCTATTATATTTGAATGTCGAATAAAGCCCAGCTTGTGGATCATGAAAAATTGGAAATCATTATTTAAGTTTGCAAGCTTTCGGACCCCACATTGTCAATAAGCAATTTACAGTAGAACCCTGTTATAATGTTTCTGAAGGGACTCAAAAAATGTTTACATTATAAATGGGAAAACATTATAAGAGGGTAAAATCCTATTATAAAGCAGTTTTAGGGACCAAATGAAGGTAGCATTATAACCAGGAAAACATTATAAGTGAGAACATTATAACAGGGTTCTACTGTAGAACCCTGAGAAGAGAGTTTCTACTCTACCACACCCAATGTTGTGAGGATGAGTAATAAATGTCCCAGTACAGTTTTGGATTTGCAGTGTGGGGCCTCGACGGGAAGAGAGCAACACCAGAGGAAGCGACAAAAAAGTAGTGGCATGGTGTGTGTGTGTGTGTGTACACACATGCACATACGCATGCGTATGTATACGTATATAAATAAGCCAGGTTTTCGATTGTGAAGGGCGAACTCACAACAGCGCGCTGAAGATCAATAAAAACAACCTCGGAGTCAGGGAGCACCAACCGCCGCCCGAAGAACACTGGTGGCCGGGCTGTGCCCACAGTACCACTCTCCCGCAAGGTTTACAGGTTGCCATGAAGACAACCGGCCGATGCCACATCCAGCTACCGGAGGAGTTATGGTAGTGTGTGAACAAGTGCAGGTAGGCCAGGTATGCATGACTGGGCTGTGAGGTAGCATGATTGATAATAATTATAGGGTTTTATGGAGTGCTACTGAGAGTGAGAAATTATAAATTATGTGAGTGTTTCACCAGCAGATGCAGGAAACCAACCAAAGCACTCGTGCAGAGCTTTGCAAAATTGGCAGGGAGGTTGCAGTCGCGGTTGCCAAGTCGTTAGTTGGGGAGATGTGTAAGGGAAAAACAGAACGAGCAGGAAAATTTGAAGTATCAGTATCACATGGACAGCATTGCCACAGAGGTGGCTAGTCAAACGGGGGAGTTGTCGAATGTTGAAAGCCGCACTGTTACGCTAGATAGTGCGGTAATTGGGTACCAGGATGAGGCGCAATGCAAGACACAACAAATTTGCTACCTCAGATCTGAATTAACCACAGTCAGGCAGGAAGGCGAGGTCAGAGGACATGAGGCATGCATTCATTCCTTTGAAAGAGCAATTCAAAGCACGTTGTGAGGGATTTAGAGCTGAGCTAAATAAGCACGAATGACAGATTAGTGAACTGCAGAAGCGCAGGACTATCACCTATCAGGAGAGGGACAGGTGACAAAGAACACTGCAGTACCCATGGTTTGACCAGGCGTACCACGAGTGTGATATCCCTAAGTTCAGTGGAAAGAAGGACAAACACCCAAAAAACCACTTTGAACAACAATTTTTTTAAGCATAGTGTGGCAAGGCAGAGTGAATTATTACTGCAAGGTAGGTAGGTAGTAGGTATTGTGTGAATACTGGGATGCAATGATATACAAGGGAGTGATCACACCGAGTTGTACCGAAGAGGATGCTGCATGGGCGGACAGGACAATCACCAGAGTAGGGTTGATGAGCATTCAAAGTACAGTAAACCATAGTTTTATAGGACCTCCATTCAGTGGACTTTGTATTTAAATTACAAAATCTGGCAATACAAAATTATTCTACAGTCGGGTCTACTTGTCATATGCAGCACAAAACCTACCTGGATATTGTGATTTGGTAAGTGACATCAGGCACTTGCGCACGGACAGCCATGTAAGACGGTAGGTAGAGCTATTTTTAATCGCGTATCGGGGTATGTGTCGTGTCCGGGCAAGAATGACTGTCTACCTGAATTTTTAGAGAACTGCAAGATCAACAGCGCAAGAACAACCCGGTTATTCTGCTTTGGCGAGTGAAATCAGGCACACGCACAAATAGCCGCATAAGATGGTAAGCACAGCTAGTCGTTCATCTGTGTTTTGACGTGTCCAGGCAAGAAAAACTGTCGTGTCTGTACTTGAATTTTTTTATTCAGTTGTTGTACGTGTACGTTAAAGGTTGTGCATTTTTTTTTTATACATAAAATAGCGTCTGCAACAGGACAGAAAAGAAAGTAACTTTGACACTAAGAAATAAAAATGGAACGAACAGAAAAGTTCAGAGGCCGGTGTTTCGGTAGCAAAAAATTTGTGCTGATTATGGTGTCAAGTAACGAACTGTGTCTGACATTCGCAAAGCAAAAGATAGTAGAAGAGTTGTGTGTTGGGAAAGGGGGGGGGGGGAGTGGGCACTCTTGGACCCAGGAAACAAATAAAACTTGCTACCACAACTTCGCACGACAAGGCAGTGCACGTTCAACAACGCTCCTGTGGTGTAAACGTGCGAGGTGTAGAGATAAAATCTGCTGCGGACAAACTAGCTCACACATGCCTTTCTAGCGCTCAGCATTTCCGTCCCTTCCCCTTCAGAAAAAAAGCCTCAAGGACGGCAGCTAGACTATCTTACAGATACGGTATACAATACTTCGTCGGGATGCAAACAGTGGTAGTTTAGCTGGAAAGTTTTTGTGTTATATATTTAGTAAATAAACACTTTACTGTGAAATACAAGACAGTAGCTCAAGTTCACATGTTGCATGTTACCAGGCAACATAACATGAAATTAAGCTGATAGCAAACCTATTTCACCTACTCTTCCCCCGCCTACCACCCTTGGTTATCCCAATGAGCAGACATTTTATACTCCCTCTAATCATCACAAACCTTCCACCTCACCAGCTTACGATGATTTGACGACAACAAACACGCTGCATGCCACGCGTATCACATTGCTATACATCTATCGGCTTGTTGTCTATTTCCGTGTGCAGAATTTCGTACTTTACCATTTACCTGACATACTGATTTACAGGACCCCCCTCCCCCCCAATAAGTTTGGTAAAACGAGGGTTTACTGTATTACAATCACCCGTTGGAAGAGGCAAACATAATAACGCTTGTTTACTCATAAACTCCACTTGCAATGCAGCGCATGTTGGTCAGTAAAGAGATTGGCACTGTGGAACAGTTACGGAACATACTGCAGGAGATAGACCGCATAGGCAACTTGAACGACAGGAATGGTATGCCGGCCTATGACACATCAAGGCAGGACGGCTATAAACACCCACAGCCAGCAGCAGAGTAACAACAGTTATTATCGAGACACAGAGGATAACAGGGGTACATCGAAGGTGGCTGATACCATCGCCACACCAACGATGCCTTCGAACCAGGGTGAACAAACACCACGTGGAACCTGGGTGGGTCTAGTAGGTCGCCTGCTGCGGGAAGTAAAACACAGCACGGGAAGGAAGGCAACAGCTGGGCTTGAGACATGCAGGGCAGGGGTGCCAACCCCTGCATACAGATGCACGATGCACTGCAGGGCCACCAACACGCCCAGTAACATGCAAGTAACATAGGACGTGAGGACCAGAGAAATGAGTTTCGTTGTCCAGTGTAGGCAGCCAGACTGGGACGACTGACGCCATTTGAGCCACACGACTGCCACCATTTTCACAGACGAAAGGGAATTTTTGTAGTCTCAGGAAGAGCCAAATGTAAATTTTAAAATTGTTCCAGAACTGATTTGTAAACTAGCAGACTGAAGTGGTCATACTGTTCGACTCAGGTTCTGAAATTTCTGGTGTGTCTCAAGAGTTCCTAGACAGTTTGAATCCAGAGGGATTTAATTTTCCAGTGCTGCCGGTGACGCAGTTGACAGTCAACAGGGCATTTCACAGAGAAGAAGACATTTTGGCATATACATCAGAGATAACTGGAACAACATGTAGCATAGGATGGTTATGTGAAGCTTGTCAGAATGCAAAGTTTCCGAATAGGTGCTGGGAAAGGCCCTGGCATGCTATTATTCCTAATAGGCCTTCAGAACTTCTGTATTACGACTTGTATGGTACGTTGCCTAGCTCCAGGGGAGGTGTGAAGTACTTGTTCGTCGTCTGGATGTGTTTACACAAAGTTTGGCATCCGTTACCCTATAAAGGAACCACTGCTGTGGTTAGTGTTAAGCTGTTAGAGGAGCATTTTCAACGTTATGGTAGACATAAGGACCCTCAGCAACTTGGCACCCAGTTTACTGCAGATGTCGAAGTGGGAATTGTGGTTAGAATAGGCCACCTTCAATGCACCTATTGCCATAAATGTCGCAGTAGCTGGGCCAAGACGGTCACCTTGCTCAACGAATTTCTGAAATTTCACATTAACAGCAGTACCGGTTTCTCACCATCGGAGTTAGTTACAGGTAGTGTGGTGCGTGAAGCTCTTTCTGCCAATCTAGATTTTCCTTAAGAGGCACTGGTAATGCAAGATGAGAAGTTAGAAGCAATAAGGACCAAGCTACAAGCTGAAGCAGAAAGTGGGTCAAGCATTATGTAATTTCCAAGTGGGTGACAAGGTTCTTCTAAGAATTGCAGACCACAGCCAATTTCAGGACAAGGAAACTAAAAAACTTTTTCTTCTGTTTGATGGTTGTTTTGTATGTTTCTTGTTTAATTCATTTTCACACGTTTTTAATAATTCATTACATTTACATCTCTCAGGCTTCCACTCGCCTCTAGTCCCTGTCCACTACTGCCAACCCCCATCACACAACATCCTTCTGCACATCACCACTATACACAACACCTTCCCCTTACATTGATCACACCATAAATTATTAAAAAGATATTTCTATTGTCAGTTACATAGTCATTCACTGACACTTGCCTTACTACCTAGATTTTACTGTACAACTATCATAGCTACGACAAACCACATGAGTTTACCCTACATGAAATTAGGTTTACAATATATTTGAATATTTCTGAAAATACATGACAGAGACAACTATATCATACTGAACATAGACACTTTAATATCAGTTAACCTCGTCATTCACCGACATTTGCCTTATTACCTAGATTTTACTGTACAACTATCATAGCTACGACAAACCACATGAGTTTACACGACATGAAATTAGGTTTACAATAAATTTGAATCTTTCTGAAAATACATGACATACACAACTATATAACATACTGAACATAGACACTTTAATAACTTTACAATATCTTATACTGAACATAGACACTTTAATTACTTTACAATACCTTCCTCTTTCACTGATATCTGGTTGGTTTGTTTATTTTCCTGCCTACTCTGGTTACATACTCATTCATAGGAACACTAACAGACAACTCTTGTTTGTCCCGTTCATTCATTGGCAGGGTACTGTTGTCAAATCCTTTAAAATCAAGAGGTCTACAATCTCCATTTTCACTAGAAGTTGTTTCTTTTAATACTTTAGAGTCCTGCTCATAACCAGTTATTTTGTTATTGGTGGCAACACTCTCAGCAATGCTGTTGTTATAACTCATAACATTGCATTAATTTTCAGGCCACAGTTTCTGATAGGATGGTCGCAGATATTTTGTATTTCGACGCAACAGTTTACTTGTTTTGTCTACTATCACATAAGAACGAGGGGCCTTATGTTTGTAAAGGATCCTGGCTGGTTCCCACAATGCACCTTTTTGCACCACCACAGGTTGACCAGTAGAATATTCTATGTTTTTCCTTTTTGGAGTTCTGTCATATTGCTTTTTTGCCTGTGACTGTTTCGAACATAACACTGGTTGAAGATTTGGTAAAACCTTGGGAACTAGGTTATTAGTTGATACAAGAATTCTTGTTCTTACAAGACGACTCATTAGCATCTGTGAAGGCGAATACTCTAAACCTGCTAGAGGAGTGTTGCGGTACTCCATTAGAGCTATCCAGTATTCTTTACCTGCTTCCTTGCTCTTGTGCAGAATGTTCTTTGCAATGCCAACCTCTTTTTCAGCCATTCCATTTGACTGATGGTAATGAGAACTTGATGTGGAGAATTCAAACTCATACTCATGAGCAAAACTTTGACAGGCATACGATTGAAAAGGCATGTTGTCAGTGACTATCACTTTTGGAATTCCATGAGTGCAAAAAATTCCTTTGAGAGCACTAATGACACTGCAAGACTGCTTACTGGATAGCTCTACAATTTCAAGCCATTTAGAAAAATAGTCATACACTACTAGGTAGCTGTTACCACCAAATTCCAAGATATCCGCAACTACCTTTTCAAATGGCAAAGTTGGTACTGGGTGAGGAAGAAGTGGTTCCTTTCTGTTTGATGCTCTGTACCTCTTGCATACACTGCACTCAGCAACAAACTTCTTCACATCACGAGGCAAACCAGGCCAAAAGAACAGCAAACGAGCCCTGGATTTTGTTTTAACTACCCCAAAGTGGCCCTCATGAAGCACCTGCAACATTTTCCCCCTTAATTTTATTGGAACTACCAGCTGATCAGTATGGAATAGCAAATCATCTTCAACATACAAGTTATTTTGAACAGCCTAATATGGATGGCAATGTACTGGAGTATTCTGCTTTTTATGAGGCCATCCTGTTTTCACAAACTTGACCAAATCCTGAAGCACTTGATCTCTAGCCAGTTCTTCTCGAAATTCAGCTTTCCTTGTTTCACTCATAGGCAGATGTCTGCTTACACTATGCACCACTTCATTCATTTCTGCATCATCTTCAACTTCATCACTGATGTATGCCCGAGACAGAAGGTCAGCAACATGCATCATTTTGCCCGGCAAGTACTGAACATCTAGATGGTACCTCAGCAGCTTAAGTTTCAGAAGCTGGAGCCTAGAAGACATCACAGTGGCAACAGGTTTGTTCATCACAGCAACTAGGGGTTTATGATCCGTCAATATTTGAACTTTACGACCATATACGTAATAATGAAATTTTTGTGTCGCATATAGAATTGCCAGCATTTCTTTTTCGATTTGGGCCCAATTCTTTTCTGAACTTGTCAGACTCCTTGATCCATATGCAATGGGCTGTCCATTTTGCAACAGGCAACAGCCAAGTCCATCTTGGGATGCATCACACTGTATTGTGATTGGCAGGGTTGAGTTGAATGTTCCTAGAGCTGGAGCACTACTTAAAGCTGATTTGATATTCTTCACACACGCTGAACGATGTTTTAACCACAGCCAGGTAACATCAGTCTTCAGAAGTTCTCTCAGAGGTGTGGTTAATGTGGACATGTGTGGGATAAAAGGTCTTAGGTAGTTTATCATTCCCAGTAGTTTTTGCAAGTCTTTCTTATTTTGAGGATCTGGTAATGCCTGAATACCTGAAACTCGGTCTGGGTCAGTACAGACTCTGTCTGCTGAGAATATATGTCCAAGGAAACGAACTTCTGGTACTTTGAATTGAAGTTCATACTTCTGGCTCTGTTGACAAGTTGCGTTACTATTTCATCATGTTCCTTCTCAGAGACAGCTGCCACAAGAATGTCATCAAAGTATACAGTGATGCCCTTTATGTCTCCAAAAACACACTCGTTCAATTCCTGAAACTTTTCAGAAGCACAAGATATTCCAAATGGTAAGCGTAAGAATTTATAACATCCCCATGGTGTGGAGAATGAGCACAAATCAGATGATTCAGTGTAACTCAATTTGCCAAAACCCCTCTTTGTTTGAGGTCAAACACAGAGAACCACTTTTTTCCAGATAGTTTTTTAGCGACTTGATCAACTGTAGGTATTTGAAAATAGTCCCTTTTTATTTCCAAATTAAGATCTTGAGGATCCAAGCCGATTCTCAATGAACCATTAGGCTTTTCCACAATGACAAGGTTACTGACCCAGGAACTTGGTTCACTCACTTTCTGTATTACACCTTTCTTTTCAAGTTCTTTAAGAGTTTCTTTCAGTGTTACAGCAATAGTCTGTGGTGGACGTCTCCTGTATACTGATTTTACACTTGTAGGGAAATTTTCCTAGGCCTTTAAATATGTCAGGATTATCTCCAACAAATTTACTCTTACAGCTTACCTCAGTTTTAAGTTTCTTCTGAGTTTTCAATCTAGTGCTGTCTGCCCTCGGTTCCACCATGTGGACCCTTTTCACTAGATTAAGTAGTAAGCATGCTGTTAACCCCAATATGGGCGTGCTATCTACATCAGTAATTCGAAAATCCAAATATTCCACTACACTTTTAACTTCACAGCGAAGTTTTACAATCCCCTTCGGCTTGAGCTTGAAACCTCCATAGCACTCTAGTACTTCCTTGGTGTCTATAACCTTAAATTGCTTATTTACCTGTCGAAACATTTTTTCAGGAATTATATTCACTTCAGATCCTGAATCTAACTTAAATCTTATTTTCAAGTCCTCAACTGATACTACTTCATGCCACATTGATTCTTCCTGCTTGTTCTGAACACTATATGTACGATGTACTTCACTTACAAAAAAGTACCCTTCTTCACTCTTGCTGTCAGCTGTATCTTCCTGCTGGCGCCACCACCTTCACAGTTTTAACGTCACCGTTGGATTTTGAAAAATGATTTTGTTTCCCACATCGAAAGCAAGTTTTGCCGTATGCTGGGCATTTGTTCTTATCGTGCACATAATTACAGTGATGACACTTTCCGAACTTATTTAACTGATGATTGCCTGGCTTCAAAAAATAGGATTTTTTTTTCCCATTCTGTTTTGTTTTGGTTGGCGATGTAGTATGTTTACTGTCATCGCTGCACTCCTATCTATCACTGATGATGTCTGCTGGTCACTTGACTGAAGACTTTGAAATTGGTGATTACTGATTTCAGAAAGTTTAGCCATTTCACATGCTTTATCCAAGGTTAGTCCTTGTGTTTGTAGCATCTCTTTCTGCAACATTTTGTCTTGTACTCCCATGAAGACACAGCCTCTAAGTTTTTCGTCCGTTTTGTCACCAAACTCACAGCTGCGCACCAATTTCTTGAGGTCTGTTATGAACATCTGAAATGGTTCACCTTCCTTTTGTTTTCGCGAACAAAGCACAAAACGCTCATAAGGAACATTTTTCCACCCCCCTGCATATTCTTCAAATGCAGCTAGTACTTTATCGTCTTCCTTACGATCGGCTTCAGATAACTTGAATGTGTTGTACACTTCAACTGCATCTTCACCGACGAGATTCAGCAGTATCGCGACCTTAACTGCAGATGTTTTTTCCGATTTCCCAGGTGCTAGCATATAAATTTCGAAGTTCTGTTTGAACTTTCGCCAATTCTCTAGTGCACTCGGTTTGTTAGTATCAGCCATTGTCCGCACACTTCAGTTGCACAAAATACACAAAACAACTTGTTTATCTAGCTTGAAGATAATGAAACCTGAAGCGTAGGATCGTATTACACGACTGCGCCATGTTTTGTATGTTTCTTGTTTAATTCATTTTCACACGTTTTTAATAATTCATTACATTCACATCTCTCAGGCTTCCACTCGCCTCTAGTCCATGTCCACTACTGCCAACCCCCATCACACAACATCCCTCTGCACATCACCACTATACACAACAATGGTCCTTATATCACCCTAAAGGAGGCGGGTCCGAATTCGTGGAAGTTAAGGAATCTCTATAAGGAGAGTGGCGTAAAAGGTGATTAAATCCAGGGTTGCAAAGAATTTCTATATAAATTTCCTTGACTTTTCCAGGTTTTCCAAATAAAAATTATAAATTTCCAGTCTTTTTGGTGGAATTAAAAATCAAGATAATTTAACTTAAAATGTTCAAATAAATTAAATTTGCACGACTTTTAAAAAACTTTTTATAAATGTACTACAGACAGTTACTTGTGTTCGACACTCAGTTACCACAACTTAGAGAACTGTAATAAGTTTTAAGTAACTGGAACTATTTTTAAAATTAATTGCCAAGATAACATTTTCATACAGTGAATGGTTGTGCAACTGTCCAAAATTCAATCACTAAGCTTGCAGCCATGATGATCATACTCAAGCTCAGAAGTCAAGCTAGTCAACTAGACAATGACCGCCAAAGCCTGCAAACTCCAAATGCTAAGCCTAAAGTTTTTTCTACAGTTTTGAATTTCCAGTCACCAGAAACAATTTCCCTGAATTTTCTAGGTTTTCCCTGACCACTTTGAAATTCCCTGACTTTTCCAGGTTTTCCAGACCGGTAGCAACCCTGAAATCTCTCACCTTCTCAAACCTTTCAAGTTTTTATAGTTCACAGGGTTTTTGTGTCTAGTTTCTTGCGATTCGTAGATTGGTGGTTTAGCGGCACGAATAGGTTACTTTATTATTATTATTTCTGTTGATTCCTGCAAGTTGTTATGATTCGTAGGGAAACTTGTTATTCACATACGGTAGGAATAAGGTGATGTCATGAATAATGTTAGTAATAATAAGAAAAGGTATGTTTCTGAATTTTTTTGTATAACAGACTTATTTGTAACTGCGAGCTCGATAACAGCCTTAGCGAGCTGGACTAGCCCATGGAAGATACCAGGGAGCTGTAGGAAGTTGTAACAACTTTATCTTTGATACTTATCTTTTGGCATTTGACGCAGCTTATTTCTTTTTAATTCAGGTGTTAGTTCCCTGGTATCGATTCCAGATGGATCAGCCCATATGAGATGGGGTACAGCGCTCCACAAATAGACTGGTATTATGAGTTGTGTTTTACTTAAAGGTTTCTTGCCTTTTGGGTTAAGTAAAATTTGTTAAGTTACATTTTAAGCAAATTTTCATGGAGAGTTGTAGATAAACTGACACTATCAGACTACTGTATGTAATTTTACTATAAATTTTTTTTCCCCTTTTTTAACGCCTTAGTTAAGGTACCAGTTACTTCTGCTCTGCCAGAGAATCTATCAGCTGATTTTGTAAGATCATTTACATCCACCACACATGTACAGTAAAACCTCTTTATAACAACCCCTTTTATAACAACCACCTCTCTGCAACCACCTCTCTGTAACAACCCTTTCCTCAAGAAACGTGGGGTTTTAAAATATGGGTTTTACTATACAATTAAACTCCTTTATAAAGACTACCTCAATATAAAGACCCTATTCTAGAGAACCAAGAGGGGTCTTTATAAGATTTTTTTTTAAGTACAGTAACTTTATTTATTGCCTAAAATTGTACAGAAATTCGATAATATAAAAGCCAAAAAAGTATTGTGTAAAAGTTGCAAAAAAAATTAATACAAGAATTGGACTAAAGTGGCTAAAACACCAAGAAACATTATTTTCAGCTATTCCCTTGGTCTGCAATCCTTAACAGTGCAAGCTTTCAAATGTAAAAAATAAACCAGGTTCTTCAAGCTCATTGCCTGTGTCCTTTTGGGAATCCAATCCCAAACTACAAGTTTGAACTGCTGCATGTGTCTCACAACCATGGGGCATAAAACCTGGTGTGACATGATGCATTATTACAGCGGACGCCTACCCCACGCGTCAAATCCGTTGCAGTGTGTTCGTAAACAGGTTTTTTCTACGAAAATATTCCACGGTTGCACTTTGTACAATTGTAAGAAAAGAAACTTCAGACAAGGTTGGAACCTCATTGTTAAGACGCCACACTCATCAAAAAAACAATTTTTTCCAAGCCCTCAAACATGACTAAAAACCGCCCTTTCATCAGACTTCCATACTTAAAAGTGTACTAACCGGATGTGTGTGAAACTCAGATTGTGGCCTGCGCTGAACTTAGTTGCAGACTTTCCACCAATAAAATGATATGGTCACCACTTAATGTCCCATACTAAAAACAGTTTGGCGGGAACCTTACACGATAGTTCAGCACTTGGATCGTTGAGGCGACACAGCATTTGATGCGTGCTTCAACGTCGACCTTGCGCACCCCTTAAAGGTGCTAATATATATTTTACGCTCGGCCATGCATTTTGTAAATACTTAAGAGTTAGGCCTACCTTGTTTCTGCCAAAGGGGTCACCTAAATCCTTATTGTGAGCAGTGTTGCAGTAAAAACGTAATAATTAAAGGTTATAAATGTTTATATTTACCATTTTTATATGTATATATTCACGCTCACCATAACAAATGGACCTAACCTAACAATGCCAGACTGCGATTTATAGACTTTGAAAAGAGTAAATATGTGAAATAATTATTTTTAAACTTAATAATATTAGTTTTGTGTGTATTTTGTACATTATCTACACTAGACCCCCGATTTTACGAACCCTGGATTTTGCGAAGGTAGCGATTTTACGAACCTACTCTCGGGAACCGTCAAAAAATCGCAAAAATTTTCCAAAAAAAAAAAAAAAAAGTTAAAAGAAAAGCTGTTGAAAAATGTGAATGCGCACGTCGGAGAGAAACGTTCAGCTGGTAAGCATTACTATGTAGGTTACACAGTTTGTCGACCCCTGATTTCTTTAATGAAGCGAAATCTTACTCTTCGTAGATAACGTGTGACAGCTAGAGTTACATGCATGTCTTACCTCTGGCAGATCACACCCCTCCCCCACATACCTTCCCAAACGTCAGCGTGGGAAACAACTTGCAACGTGTTTCCCGGGAAAT
>PNEQ01061771.1:12858-43403 GCA_003012365.1 Medauroidea extradentata | reverse complement strand
CGCGGAAAGATGGCAGGCTAAGTTTTTTGTGATTAGTTGGGGCGTCATGGCGGAAGGAGGAGGACGTGTTGGACGGGGCAGAGGGGTTGTGAAGCCTAGAGGGCGGATTCGGGAGTAAAGTGGGCGGTATTGCCTGCGATGCTTTGTTGTTCATCATTTTTCTTTAGCTAGTTAGGATATCTAAGTAGTATTTGCCTGGGCGAGCACTCTAGACTACGTCAAGTTGAGCACTTGCATCACCCTTTAATGTTTACGTTTCGAAGTTGAAAAGGTTACTGGAATGAGTTTAAGTGGTTAAGCAGTGAGTGTTCAATGTACAAGTGAACCATTAAATAAAAAAAAAAACCAAACGGAAACTTTTTTTTCTTTTTTTTATACATATGCCCACTTAAATATTTTCTCTCTAAGCGGACACAGTTTGAAATACTTAAGGCTATCCGGGCATGTAAAACAAAAGGGAAGTATTTCTAATTGCTAAAGGACTTGTCAAAGTCATCGCTCGCCGAAATCAGCTGCCGCCGGTAATGGAAGGTAGCTGCAAGGAATAAACAACACCACAACGTAGACGTGAAGTAGGAGCGTAGCGGACCCATCACATTCTTGCGTCCCCGGAACTGGGACATCTAGATAATAACAACACGGCGACGTAGATCATTTAGCCTCTGTAAAAAAAAAAAAAACAGGCCAACAAATCATGACTGGAAATCCCATCAGGCAATCACAAAAGAGACTGGTAGTGATTGCCCGACCTTGGAACCAATTCGGGGATCTCTTTTCGCAATGTTCGCCTGTCAAACTAATTACGTACAGTTTCCACCGCATCATCCAACTTAAAGGTTTCAATCACTGTGAAACTTTGGGAAGACGACCAAATTGTTTAGTGAAATGGCAATTCCTGCAACCAACATGGCACAGGTCTTGGTCAGGTGATAAAAAAATCATTCAGAAATTTTTTAAATAATACTTCACGTAGCAAACTACATTATTTATGCAATTTTATTTTATAATTTGAATATGCCATGCCAAATGACTCAAGTTAAAATGGGTTTTCGTAGAACCAAAGAAATTGGCATATCGATTCTTGGTATCTTATAGAAAGGGGGACGGGGTTAAAATTCGTCTTAAAAATGCATAAGAGTGTCACCTTCTTGCAGGAAACTCCCGAGTATCTGTTGGTGGATGTGCCGAACACCAGATCATTCAAGATGGACGCGTAAGGAGTGACGCCGATACCTCCACCCACCATCACAGCCACCTCGAACTTGTACCAATCCTGGTTGCCTCCTCCAAATGGACCTTCTAGCCGTATCTGCAACACAACAATATGACAATTCAGAACCCTGTGTTCAGTTGTAGTGCCATTATTGTATGGTCGTTCAGCAAACTACTTACCTGTAAGTCCAGAAATAAATTAATGCTGTTTGTTTTGTGTGTCACTAATGTATTACCATGTATGTGTACGATAATAAACAACAACCACATTTTTACATGCTGCTCGCACTAAATTGAGGACTTCTATGGCTCTCTAATAGGAATAATAATAAAATATTGTCCATGCTGATGTTAAATTAAAAGTACTGTTAAATATGTATACTTTATTAATTACAATCGCATGTATATGTAACCAATTAGCTGACAGGAAGCAAATATCCAGGATTTCAAACATTCTGCCAGGGGTTGCGGTGCCTGAATGGTCAGACCATTCGCCTCCCACCAAAGCGATCCGGGCTATATTCCCAGCGGGGTCGGTCCCAGGATTTTCGCATGTGGGAATCGTGCTGGACCATGCCGTTGGCCGGCGCTAAAGACCTCGATGTTAAGCGCCGACCCAAATCTCTCACCTACTCTAACGTTCTCGCTATACCGGTGATAGTATGTATGTTTACAAGATTTACTTAAATACGTTTAAAACTAGTATCTTAATGCATGAATCAATTCCAGTATGAAATACCTTAGGAATAATAAATTAGAATTGGTGTAGCGCTCTTTGTACCTAAAGACAGTATTAAGGCAGAAATCAACCCATTACAATTAAATTGTGTAACAGTTCCTTCTTTTTAAATATCGAAAATTTTGTTTATTAAGTTGTTGAATGTTACTTTGTGTTATGGGGGTCTTCAAATTGCATTAAACGAAACTTAACACACTACATGGAAATGAAAATGACTCGGTTGTCATTTCAGATTAATTAATAAAATTTGCTAACAATTTGAATTATTGAACTTTTGGTGCTGGCTTACTGAACCCACTGTACTCGTTCATAACACACATGAAACTTGAGCCAATGTTACAATGTTGAGAGTAGTATGTTACCTTGGGTCTGTCCTCAGGGTTATAGTTGCAAGGGTCGAAGTAGTTGCGTAGTTTCCATGTCCACGGTCCCTGAGCCTTGATGTGACACGACAGAAAGTTCTCGTGAGGCGCGGAAGTGAGTGTGAACGAGTGGAACTCCTCTGTCTTGAAGGCGGTACATGCCAGACGCACCCACTGACCTGATAAGTACTTGAAGTTGGGTGGCCGGTAGAACTTCACCTTGATCACGTCTGATGGCAGTAACTCTGTCTCGATGACGTCCAGTGCCATGTACTTGGTACGCAGGCTGACCACCTGTCCCCCAATAAAGTACATTTAGTCATTGCACTTGATGGGACTGCCTAACAATATCGTTAATATTCACAATACACATCTAATTTAGATGAACGCTTTACACCCCCACTTCCAGAAACTTGATACGTACATAACATAGTACCTCACAACTTAGTCGACGTAAAACATATTCGTTTGTATGGAATATTGCAGACTTCATACATAATAAGTAGCAAATAACTCGTCGAACAGAAAATATTTGCTATCAATTATTTTTGTTGTAATAAAACTAAACAATTCGCAGTGGGATTAGCAATACTATTCTTCTACAAAGCAAACCTGTAAAAATTCTAAATAATATCTATCTTACATTTTAATGTTCTAGGTACTGTGCGTGTAATAAGAAGAACCTTTCTGATGGCAACCTGTATGATCTAATTTTTTTGTTGTTAAATTTTAGATTTGACATTTTATACATTTGTAGCTATATAAATATATGTGTGCGGGTGTGCGCGCGTTTATAAATATTTACAGTACAAAAACGTGTATGTAGGTGTTTTGTGTTATTTTCTACATAATGTGCGTAGTTCAGGAAATTAATTCGTTTGCCGGGACTAGTGGCTTTTTAAGAGCTTTCACTGCTGCTAGATCATTATCTAGTGAGGTTTGTGTCAGTCTAGGAACTAGGAATCTTGACTATACAGCAACACAAGCCGTAATAGCAGCACTGTCACATAATCATAGCACGCAATGGTATGGCATTGGGTAACCTTCTGAGGCGTAAGTTACGGGCTAAGTCCATAAAGAGGCTTTATAATGACTCCAGTTGCCAAATATTCATTGATTTTCGTTTCGCGACGTTAGACATAAACACGAGTGTGCAACTTTGCCTCCGTGTATGACTACGGAATTCTACACTAATATAAAAACAATAACGCAAGGTAACTAGTAGTAATTAAATTACACAATGTGTGTTTTAAAGGCTTATTAGATTTAAAGAAGCTATACAAGTTTTCATGAACCTATTAGACATGTAGTTCACTTGTATGTACCTAATATTCTTGTGCTATAGTTAACGACGCAGGACGCACCTTGTCCAAGGTGTAGATAATGAAAGGTCCTATGAAGAAGAGCCAGAACCTAGGAGCTCCAGTCAGCCTCGCCAGGCCGTGTACCAGACACAGGCCATACAGCACCACATACAGACTGTGTGCGGACCAGAAGAACTTGTAGGCCTTCTTGCGTATCAAAGGATGTGCGAACACGAAGATTATAACCATCACGACAAACAGTAGCACTCCTGTCAGCCCTGCAACCATTAAACATACACACACACATGGTTGATGTTACATAGTTCAGTTATCACATGTAGCTGCCATTTCTTACACCGAAGTTCAAGCTGACATTTCACGACGAAACTAAGGTTCTCAGCATGACATCTTAAGAATTAATTCATTGTAAAATAAGTAAGCCAAACAATAAAATATTAGACTAACATTAACTGCAGTACTAGTAGTCTATATCCCAACACTTGAAAGGCACAGCAGAATATAAAGAACGGTGTGCTGTTACACAAACATAATAATTTTTGTATTTGACTTATAAACACATTTATTTTAGTGTGAATAATTTTATTGCTATTTCTTTGAATTGTATTTTTTTAAAGTGGAATGAATAAACAAACTTGTTGCACTTACAGGCGACAAAATTATTCGTATTAAAAATGTAATTAAAGAATTAATAATAACGATGTGACAGATATAGCTATAAAGAATTAAACAAACATATAAAAAGCAATCCTTACAAACAAACATAAAAAACCTTATTTGAATTTTTTATCTACGCAGACTGTCATGACACAAAACTTGGTTTGTAGAGCCGCGTTTTACGATGGCAATAAGTGATATGAAAGGAATAACTGCGATGAACAGTAGATGAATCAGACGAATTAACTCAGAATAATTAAGGTTATATTTTAAGTGTGTAGCTTACAGGCTTTGTGACAAAACAGTTTACTAACGTAAGTATCATTTTAAACGTTTGCTATTACATTATCTTAGTCTGGGTAATGTAATTTTGTCTCGTATGTCATTTACATATTTTTGTTCGAAAAAAAATATTATAAAATCTTAAAACACTGATAGTGCCAGATGTAATATGTATGTATACATACATATACATACAATGAAAAACAATTGGAAAAATAAATTTAAAAGTGAACAAGTTAATGTAATATTTATTTATTTACACAAGTATAAAATTCAGCGCTGGGCCGATTAACAATTTGTCGTGATTTATATATACATTACAAAATTTTTAATTGAAAAATTTTAAAACCGTTAAAAATACATCTTCACTTCTTACAAAATAAAACTATTCATTTACAAACTTCTAAACAAAGAGAAAACAAAGTAAAAATTATATACATATGATAATGTAAAGAGTAGTTTATATGTGGAGAAATAAGTTATATAAATCTGGAATGCTTTATAAATCGAACATACTTACTTCTAAACAAAGAGAAAACAAAGTAAAAATTATATACATATGATAATGTAAAGAGTAGTTTATATGTGGAGAAATAAGTTATATAAATCTGGAATGCTTTATAAATCGAACATACTTAATACCGTAACGGAAGCTGGCTATAAACTTTTTGCTGTTTGTGCAGCGTAGAACAATACTTCGTTTAAAATAGAGCAGTTTATGTGCACTGCTGGAGATAATGATGACAGGTCGAGACAGGTATGAGATTTATATTAATGTCGATGAGGTGACTAATTTTGTTAAGAATTTTGGGTCCCTATAGTCGTATAATTACAATTCCCAGCATTTAGCTTTAGCCCGTTTCAATGCACCAATAGTTTAGTCGGCTTAAAACATAATTTATGACATGTGCAGTTTCTTCGACTGGAAACTGTATCAGTAATTGTGTATCGTCTGCGTACTGATGACATTTCATATGCTTAAAACAATCCGGAATTCCCAGCGTGAAAATGGAAAATGAAAGTGGTCCCAGTATAGAGCCCTGTAGACTCCCAAGCTTATTATATATATTGGCTGGTGCCAAATCTCCTTCGTTAGTGCGTACATGAACCTGATGTTGCCGGTTCGGTAAATGTGTTTTGAACCACTTCTGTACGGATTGTGACAAACCAATCTCAACTAGTCGCGTTAGCAGCAATTCATGATTCAAAGTGTCGATGGATTTTGCAAAGTCTAGAAACTATAAGATTGTAATTTTGGAATCATCAAAAGCTCAGTAGATATCGTCAGTTATATTCAGAAGACTAAAGTTAGTACTACGACAAGAACTGAATCCTAATTGCTCTTCGTACGCTTCATTATTGGTTGTTCGCTTATTTGACGATAAACTAGATTATCAATAATTTTTTTAGGTAGTTGGGAGAATACTTACAGGTCTTAAATATTAACATTCTAGCGCTTTCACGGTTTTAACTACTGGAATAATCATTAATTGCTTCCGTTGGTCAGGAGAGCCAGAATTCTGTAGGGAAAAATTTATAATGTAGGTTAAAAATGGGACACAATAAGGGGAATATAACTTTATAATTTGTATACTAATCCCATCGGGGCCAACAGCTCTAATTTTTATTTAATTTGTAGTTTTGTAAACTTCCGATTGCGTTACAGGTTTTAATTAAAACCCTATGTTACGTACGTGTTCAGCGAAACATCTTCCTAATGGTGGTCGTAGCCGACCTAACAAAGAAATCATTGACTTCTCCCGGTAATAATAGTGCTTGGGGTACGTCAACACTGCTAGGAGTGGTTACATGAAATTTCTTTAAAACATTCCACAATTGCTTTGAATCTTTGTGTATATTTTTTTGTTATGAAGAAATTTAGTTTAATTTGGAAAGTTGTGTATTTTACTTTGTTTCGCAATATTTTATATTTCGCAAAGTGTTCGTCTAAGCGTGATTTTAAAAATCTACTCTTTGAGGTGTCCATTTCTTTCATTTATACGCTAATTTCTGATGTCAACCATGGCACGTTTCTTTGATTTGTACTTTTGTATTCTATTACGCAGTAGAAACGCGTGCCTGTCAAACAAATTGGTAAAAACGACAATAAATTGGTTTACCTGTTCTGTTGCTGGCTTGTATTCACGGGTCCCCCCCCCTTCCCAGTTTATTTGTCAAAGATCTTGAAGGAACGAAAATCTACTACATTTATTTGACAAAAATATCAGAATGAACAAGAAATGAATGTAGAATGTAACCACTTTCCATATACATATAAAGCGCGGGAATATTTAAAATACATTTCGTTTGTGTCATTTTTATTTTGTGTTATGTAGTCTGCGTCAGTCACGAAGATTATACGCAAACATTTCTCTTATCAAAATGATTCCTCAGAACGAAGCTATTTCACAACACGTTTCCTAAAAAATATTGGCTTCCTACAATCCTTAGATAACTACAAAATTTGGGCTCTACGACTGAAATACCTGTCGGAAATAGATGTTTGAAATCGTTAAGATTGCATACCTTACATAATTATGCTGGACTTAAATTTACTAAAAAACGTTAACCAGTTAACGTCGTACTATAACTCATTATTGGTTGTTCACGTTCAATTGTGTAATTATTATTCCCTAAATATTCTTCAATATATTTTGTGTATTAACGACACTAATAGGTGTAGAAGTGTAAGTATTTGTAATAGTACATGCATTTCGTAATACTGAAATGTTATTGCTTTAGGTCAAAATGAATTCTAATGTAAACATTTTGTTCTTGAAAACAGAGTATTCAGAATTGTCAATTTTACCATGAACAAACTACACTGAAATTCTAACCTGAAGGACATATGAGTACATATAAGATAAACTTAGTTATGTGTACTTCGTATCAGAAGATCTAAGTTTAAATATCTAACGAAATTAGAGCAGCAAATAATGTCATACTAATTTAAGTAAGCCTGATATTAACGAGTTGAGTTCAGCGTCATTAAGAAAACAAATTTTACCACTAATGTGTATTAATTTGTTGCGTTTAGACAATTACTGTCTGTAACATGTAGAATAAAGTAGTAACTTGTTAACTAAAACCACAGTTTTAATTTTATAGAGTAAAGTTTGCCCAAGACCTACTCTAGTATATATTATTAAAATAGTCGCGATGACTTATTATGACATTAAACAAACTATATATATATATATATTCTTAGCAAAGCTTGCAAGTAGGCCTACTATGTAAACAGTGGATCTCTAACTATGGTACACTGACTACTTTAGGTCCTAAGATGTCCATGTGGTGATTTATAGTATACTGTGTTTTCGGACGTGTATTTGAAACTATAGTAGTAACTTAATTTGTACTTTTATTTAATAAAATTACTTAGACATCACATCATGTTTATAAAATAAAGAATGAAACACTTACTGCATATGGCTTTTGAATGATTCTTGCTCCTATTGTGTGTTATATACATATGTGTGTACGTATATTGACATACGTCGTAGTGAACGAATGATGCCTAAAGTTAGACCAAAAGTAAAAATGGAAGCTAGTTTAAGCAGCTGTCTATAAACATATACATACAATTACGCAATTGTATTTGTACGTATCCAGAAAAGATTAAAATCTGAAAAAAGGAATAAAAACAATAAGAATACAATTCTGTAAAGAGGAATGTAGTCGTTACAAACAATTATAGAACTCTGGAAGTATATTTTCGTTGTTTGTCTCACTTTTGGTGTTTCGTCATCTTGTCTAGATATGATAATCTTTCTTTCCGGGATTGTATGTCTATTGTATTTTTGTTGAGTTACGACGTTCGCGTATCTGAATTGTAGTTTTCTGGCTTGTTGAATTCGCTGAGAACTACTTCCGTTGAGAGATCAATAAAAGAAGACCGATATGATGATATGAGTACTTACAAATAACAAGTGCTCTATCATAGGGCGCCTACTGCCGCCCATCTTCACTTTGATCACAACTGTTCTGTAGTAATATATATTCGTCAATTAGTATAACGTGTTGCATACCGTCGCCCCAATTACACGTAACGTGTTATTACGTAGCACTTTCAAAATTTAAAGCATAGTTGTATCCAATCAGTATTCCTTGTACATTTACCACAGTTGAAATTTTAATTAACCTGGAGACACATGCTCTCCTCCAAAAACCGCGACCAATATATCTCGACCTCTAAACCCTTTCGCGGCTCTTCTCTGTCTTGGCAGGAAAACCACCCTAGCAGCATTGAGCATCTTTCGAAGTCTGACAATTGAGAACATATTTCGCCTTTATTCGCTTCTCCCATTTTATTTGCACATTTAAATTACACTCTCGGTACATAAGGGATACAATTAGAATATAATATGACATTGATTTATTCCATTGTTAAAATTTTTATATTTAAGGTATTTGACGTGGTATCTACTGCCTCTGAAGGGTCGTGTCCTCTCTCTGGTGAGGAAGGAAAATAATGGAGGGAGAGCCTTCCTCTCTGGACCTGCCATGTTCAGGTTAAAATGCATCTTAATTTTTCATTTATTGAAATAAAACCTGCAACTGTAAATGTATTTAATTAAGGATTGCAGATTTTATCCGAATCACGATGCTGAATAGACTGACAGGTTGCAAGCGACATTTGCCTTAACAATTAAACATAATAATTAATATTGCATCTACATACTTTGCTAACTATACACATTGTTACAAGAAGGTATGTTACAGTCTATAGCATATACCTTGCTTTCTTGATTTTTTATGTTCGTTGTGAAGTTTTATACGACTCAGCAGCATCCGCACCCTATTGCAAAAATCCATTAAAACAGTTCAGCCTGTAGGTAATTATATGTTGTATAATATAATGTGGCTACTAGTTTCCACACCTAATAAAATTTTGTTCTAATAGAGGATTAGCCGGAAAACCTCCCCAATAAGTAAAGTTGGTTAAATCAGAACTGATAAAGTTATAATTGGATACTTGTGTTCGACATGTAATGGAGTTTTCCATCAACGGCAGTTACGGAACACTGAGATACGCTTATCGAGCCGGTGACGGTAGTTTTCTATAGCTCCGTGGGTAATTTAGAACAAAGTGTCCGTAAAGTTATGGGTTATCGCCCTCTTCAGATATTTCAGAGTGGTAAGAGGATAGAAATATCACACTTGGAACTTATGTTACGATGGAGAACTATTGGTAAATCCCCCATCGTTGTATTAACAACTGGGAATTTTACTGCTATGGTGTGATGTTATAAAACTGGGTTTTATTTGTTAATAGTAGATTTTATGTTTCCTCGTTTACCTAGCTTAGAATTTTATTAGTTTCTGTTGTCAGTGAGGTATTTCAACTCTATCCTGTACAGGGTTTATTCGTCTGCGTAGTAAATACGAGATGCATAATTTAATAGTTATCTTTACAACTTTGTGTTTAAAAAGAAATGATAATAGCATGGATAATGAATGGCAGATAGTCAGTCAGTTACTGGTAAAGAGTACTAGAGATACTGACCTGTGATGGTCTGGAAGAGCCAGAAGGTAATGCCGGGCTTGTAGTCTGAAGGAAAGTGCACCTCGCTAGTGAGACAGCGCAGGTTCTCCAGTGGCTGAGTACTGACGTGGTAGAAGTTCACGATATGACCTACTGTGTGTAGTAAGGAGAAGAAGAGTGCGGTGCACGCAGCTATCTTGTGGAACTGTATGTGAGCGTCCAGAGGAATGTATTGTTGCACGGAGAACTCCTTCAGCTTGGTCAGCAGGTTACGGGACATGGTTAGCAGCAGCAGACTGTAGCAGAAGGAGAGAGAGGCTGCCGAGCCTCGTGTTATGGCTATACCGACACCCATGATGTGCCTCAGGTCCGTGTGTTCCGCCATGAACGAGTAGTCTGCACAATTAACACCAACACACCTCTACAACATCAGCCAGCCACATACTATCCTTTTATATTTGATTACACATAAACTTTGTCGCTGCAGTATGTTTGCACATCAGTTAGCACTTCATTAGTAGGCTATGCACCTTAAATTTACCTCCTCTAATTACTTACACTATATTGCTAATAATATACATTAAATACTAACAGAAGATTCTGTATATTAGTGCCAGTTTATACAGAATATTATTGTAGTACGTTTACAGTAGAGTGAACAGTTTAAAATAACATAAAAAACAATAAGAAATATTTTATTGTGGGCTTAGACAACTACTTTCAATTACGGTTAATTCCATACACTGTTTACCAGTATTTATGTGCTTGTATTTTTATCAAGTGTCAAAATATGTAAAGTTCTTAAAAAAAAATACATATTGCTTCAAAGGTCCTCAGTTTACCATACATAGTCTTCGAATTTTCAATATTTCTATACACAGCAGTAAAAAAAATATATATATATAAGTATATACACGTATGTACATATACATACATTTATTTATATCAGTAATACTATCAGAATTTTTATTCCTAACATATTAATTTTTTTTACAGTGTCACAGGATCGTATAGCTGATGCGGTCACATACATTTGTCTGCAAGTTCATGTGTTATATATTTGACTGTTGTAAAATAAAAGATGGGTAGTATATATTACCATATACACCTTGTGCACCTCTTGTAATGAACTAGCTGCTGTAAACTGAAGCTGCACATTTTTATATTTTTATATCACTCAGTCAAGCAAGCAACTGTATGTATACGAAGAACACGCAAGAGTTTCCTACGAAAGATATTTTCAAATGCTATGTATTACTCAGCGATAACATATGAATTACGGAATGAGTACATGTATTGTTTACTACTGTGCTTATTGGTTAAATGCTGAGGGTTGCAAACCTCACAATGTAACACACAGAGAACTTGATAAACATAAATAATTAAAAAAAGAAAGGAGATAAACATACGTATGAATCGCTCTATGAAGAGAGCCACTGTGATGACGTAGAAGATAAAGAGATAGAATATATTCTGTCTGTTTTCTTCCAGGTACGTGGTGATGGTGTCCCACTTTCTGGTCAGCCAGCTTCTCCTAGGCTCCTGAGGCGGCCCGATGTGGAAACTCGTCATCCTGACAACATTACACGTCCAACACCTCATTATCAACTAAAGCCCAGAGTACTGGAATCCTATGTACGGAAAGTAGGGTATCGACAGTTGCACAACAGTCAGGAGATAATTATATTCATCCATCTAATATTAAGTAACATATGTGGAACTATTTAAGGTTTTTATGCTAGAAAAGTAAATGAGTTGCTGCCCCACAGTTAACTAAATGAAAGAAATTATGGTTTCTGAGTAAGAATATGGAAATAAAAACTGATCAAAGTTGAATTTGCTTAATGTAAGAATGGAAATGAAATGAACGATTAAATATAACTGTTCAAAAATTATTATCATTGAAACTATACCTACTGATAATACAATAGTGTCAACAACAGTTCATTATGCACAACAGTTATCATTTTGCTTACAGAAGTGCAAGTTTTTCTTAATATTTTGGAATGAAGTATTTATTCTTGTGTGTCACCTGGAATCTGCACGTGTTTTGTTTCTTTGGAAGAAAACATGCAGTAAAAGAAAATAATTGCAACAACGAATTTTACAATCATAAACACCTGCATAAATTCTCAAGCGAATTTTTTGGGCATCTGCTCATAAGCCTGAAATTATGAGTATGTTGCATAGAATGTGTCCTGTAATTTTAAAGTGATCTGAACATCTGCGCAAACCTAAAATATAAAATTTATTCTAAGATATAATGCTCATACTTTTTGTCTACGCCAGAGTGAGAAATATGTGATGGAATTAAATTTTAATTTAATATATTCCGTTTTAAAACTTCCATCCTGCAAATTATTGAGTAACGATCAAGTCTAAAAATGCATACAAAATATCTTAAGCTAGTTGAAAGTTATGTTTGGGCAGAAACAGTGGCGGGTGTTTGTACAAGAGAGAACAGTGAGAGAACACAAACCTGGCAACATTGGTGGACATGTCGAGGAAGTTCTGCTTAGCGCCCTTGCAGTCCAGGCCTATAGCAACAAAGTCGCCCTTGTAGTCTTTCATCATGATCTCAAAGTCCTTGTAGGCGAGAGAGGTCTTGTGTTGCAGGCCAGCATCATGGAACATGCCGTCTATGAGCTCTGTCACGTGATCGTCAGACAAGCTGGTAGTACGCGCTATCTCTACTAGAGACCTCAACATCTCTGACAACTCGCCCTTGTCGATACGACCATTGCGATCGTTGTCGCACATGTCGAAGATGATGCGCAGCTTGTCTTCTGTCTTGCCTCGTGAGAACAGCACCACTGTGTCTAGGAACTCCTGCACATCAACATTCACAACATTCAGTCACGTGACTACACTATATACTCACGTTATTTGTATAATATAAACACGAATGTTTGCTCGTCTTATCTGCGTTCCTCTACTATTTATCCGGTTGCGATAATACCATGGTGAGTTGTGTGCGTGCGCACGGGAAAGTTTCTGATAGAAAAATGCAATCTCGAGGGAAATGGGGAGAAAACAAGGCAAGGCTTCAGAACAAAAGACACTAAACATAGCGGAAAATATTTTCTTAAGTCGCTGAGCTTGTACCCGCGAAGGTTTCTGCTAGGAGGGAGGCAAAAGGGTAGGGCGATAGAACGGTGTTCCCAGAAAATTCAATGGGCCTTGTAGCACACGCCGAGACAGGTATTTTTTTTTTAATTTAAATATTTTATTTATGATATACCTAACAAATAAAAGCTGTATAGGGGAGGTACACGATCGAAAGACATCAAACTCATAGAGCAGAGCTAACCGGGCGACCGTAGGTGCATGAGGTGACGGAATACAAAGGGCGAGGCAAACGGGAGTGCTCTGAGAAAACCCGTCAGTGAGCGGAAACGTTGCCATGTTTCTCACATTCGGAAAGTCTGCGACTAACCCACACCTGGAATCTAACCTGGGTGGCCTTGGTGGGAGACTAACGCTATATCAACTGCAATAACCACGGCCACATAACGTAACAAGTTAAAGTCGTCTGCAATTTGTATTCTTCAAACTTTGTCTTGCTATGCTTGTTTTTCTATGCTATATTTCGGACCATCTCATTCTACTTCGTAAGTCTATCTCAAAATTAATTATTATTTGGTCGAACTCCACCAAATCATACATTGTACTAATTTAACCCGAGTACTGAAGAAGTGAAGTATCAATCATTAATGAGAGGACGGCCTTGGAAATGGCACAGAATTTTTATACGAGGTAGGGAATGCTCATGCGAATGTTTAAATATGAAGTGAGCAACGGTGGATACACATAAACATTAGAAAACTCACACACATTTTAAGTCTGTAGAAATTTTAGCAACAATAGTGTTTGTCCGTTTGTACGTAGGCATATGTTTGCATGTGCCTTCCCACGTATTATCAACCTCCTCTACCCTCTAAGTACTTTTGGACCCGTACACACACTGAATTTCATCAAACTCGGCAGTCGGCATATATAAAATTTAGAAATGACAATGACTTGAAACGAAATCAAAACAAGGAGCATGTTCCCATATTTCATTATTTAGCCACTGAATGTGAGATAGTGTATTGTTGTAGGCAAGCCATTTCGGAATATCTCATGGCGTGAAATACTTTTTGTCGTATTCCGAGAGTTACTTTCGATTTCAGTACGGCTCAGTGGATTTATATACGCTATTCTGTAAGGTAGCAGTGTTCATGTAAATCAAAATTTTGTGTCACAATTCGAGAAGCAGTGAATGGACTGCACTAGCATTTAATATTTTGACACTCGCCTTTTCAAGTTTATATTTTTGCAGGGTTTATTAAGTCAGATGTGTTGGTTAACGAATTTAGGAAGAAATCACAGGAGTGAAGAGATATTTTATGTCGTATTTAATGAAGTATAGAAGATATTGTAGCTAGTTGTTTATTTTATAGTTCACTGTTTATGATTTTACTTTAGTAAAGTTAATTGATGTAGGGCTGCTGTTTTCTATAAGCATTACATGAACTTATGCAGAAAAAATTTACGATGTAGTTTCGAGTTAGTTTGCAACAACAATAAAGAATTTAGTCCAATTAGTTGTTTTGGTAACTATTTGTTATGTCATGTATGTCATAATTGTTTACAGAAATTAAAGTTTTAAAATTTACTTCAACTGACCACATTATAATAGGATTTGTGTTATATATGAACAATCTAACACAGTAAAAAATAGTATGCTTTTGACGCATGTATGTATGTGTATTTAATAGCCGACTTGAGCTTTTTCTATTTAATATCATTACATTGAAACACACTTGCGGACTTCCCTTATTATTCCTTAAAATAGCAGCACTTGTTTTGAGCACATTCTGCACAATTTTGCTACAGTACACATATTACTAGATTCAATGTAATGTGTCGCTTGCTTGAGGTGTAATAATATTTAACGTATTTAAAAACCATGCTCTACTCGGTTATAAAATTAGCGGTACTTTGTAAGATTTGTAGCTCATTACAAACAATGTACCTCTCACCTACAGTAATAAGTACTGACACATGTTGAAGAAAATTGTGAGTTTCTGATTGAGTATATGACATTTAAAAATATAAGTTATTATGCTAACAGTGTAAACATGTATAGGATGAGAGAAATAGTACCTGAAATGATATACTGCCATCGCCATCTTTGTCGACGATGTTGAACATCTTCTTGACGAAGAGCGCGTCTGGCTTCATGCCCAGTGCGCTGGCAAACTCCTTCTTGGACAAGGAAGTGCGCATGACGGTGACAACCTCGCCATCATTGGAGTGACGTCTCTTCTCTCCTGGCTTCAGACCAAACGTTAGTGCATACGCTTCCCTGAAGAAGTGTTCTAGTCGCTTCTGTCGCCGCTCGCGTGTCTCGGCGTTAGTGATGATAGACTCCCGCGGTGACTGCATGCACACCAGGCTCTTCTTGTGCGACATGAGGAAACCTTCGAGCTTCGAGACGAACTTGCGTCGAGACCCGAGTGTGTCGAACTCTAGCACGAGGTCGTGGTCTTTGGGCACCTTGAGTAGTGCCAGAGGTCGCTTCTTGCTGCTTCCTTCCCCTGTCTAACCACAATATACACAGTGCCGCACTTTATTACTGCCACCAGGACAAGTTACTACGTACAAAGCACAGTTACACTTTACACTTCAGCCTTATGCTTTTTCGTCTCAGGAGTATTCAAAAATTACTTTTTATAATTCAAATAATTTAAGGCCACATCTGACAACAAAATATACATTAACAATTCATTTGCATATAAAACAATCTTATACCACTGAATTGCTAAATGTGTAGGTATAACAAATACAGAAATATATTTTTGCCTGCCCTGAAAAAATTGCTAGTACACTTGTACCATTTAAATAACTTTCGAAATGTGTATGTTTCACGCACATACGTCAGTGCTGGATTGATAAGGGTAACACTCATTTGCTACTGAATAAATGTAGTGTCCTTATATCGGTGGAGTAAGTGAACGGTACTTCCTGCAGTGTCCCGGAGATCGTTTGTGAGAGTAGCTTTGAAGGCTCGAGTCCCTCTCGAAAACAGTATAGTAAAAATATTGACAATTAAATTCAAGTGTGTGTTATCTACGGTATATTTTGACAACATTGCTCACATAGGAAAAAAAGCCTACTTTAATTATGCATAAAACTTACTTACTGATTGACTGACTTACTGACAGAAAAACATAGCTCGAAATACTGGACCTAGAAGTATGACATTTCTAGGTTGGGTTGCCTCGTATGTACGCAATTACTAATAAGGGATTTTTCGATATATTTAAATGTAAAATTTCTAGGGTGTGTTGCCTTATAAGTAGGTAGGTACTAAGAGGGGATTTTTCGATATCTATCAACGTGGAATTTCTAGGGTAGGTTCGAGTTGCCTCTTAAGTAGGAAGTTACAACAAAGGGATTTTTTTGATATCTATAAAAAAATTTTTAGTTATTGAGTTGATGAACACTTAATGACGATGATTACCTAAATCGACATCTGCATGATTGGCGAAGTGACATTATTATTTATAGGATTTAATTTTCAAATGGGTTTTAGCCTATTGCAAAAAGTGTTATAAAGCATCCAAAGGAGAAAAATTTTAATAAATCAGTATGGGAAGTTTTGATGATGTTATTTGGGATTACATGTTCATATAAAAGCAGAAAAAATTTACACATTTAAAATGTATTAAAAATTACAAGATTAATTTAATAGGGTTTTTATATACTTTTAAGTCGTAACCCGTGACACGTAGTTTCCATTTAAATTATTTCCTTGTATTATGTTTACTGATTTTTGCGGCGTGCATGGAGTAGGCCTAAAAACGCCCAAATTTTAAGTTTGAAATACAATTACGTGTAAACTGGCTGAAATTAATTTTAATTCTACAAAAGACCGTCTCTACTGTAACTTTCCTATGTTGTGACATTTGTCCCATATGGGGTTGAAAATATTAATTACGATGGTGGAAACATAGTTGGTAAAAATGATACTTCAGACGATCTGAAACGCAAATATGACCATCGAAACACATCATTAATATGAAGTCATTCGTTACAATCCGGTTGGGAAGTAATATTTTACAACCTCAATGTGACTTAAGAATGATTTTTAATGACTACTCTGACATTATTTATTGGAGTCGTTTGGAGCTACGGCATAATGTACGCAACGTTCTGGTTTCAAACTCCGTGTTATTTGACAACCAAGAACGAGAATATTAAAGAAATTAATCTCATTTGAGTATAAATGAAGTGTGTATTTACAAATCTGTAAAAATTGATGGTGGATTACCCTGTGAACTTCCTCAACAGCATCAGCCCATCTGGCATTCTTACCACTCACAAGATTACCCTAAAATATGAGACACCAGCAAAGTTACTGTGGAACATTACCAACCCAAGCTCTTCCATGGCACAAGGCTCCTAGTAAACGTTTAGAAAAAAAAGTAACTAAGGCCACAGTCATACCACGTATGCTAATTAAACCTTTCATTTACCCTCTTGCATTTTAGAACGTTTGTTATCCCTCAAAGTCTACTTAGCTATGACTTAATGGAATGCACAAGGGCAGTCGCTTAAGTAGCAGGCCGTACCTGTGGGACGACTGCTAATTGCATGGATATCTTGCAGCAGTGTAACAACTAACAGTTTGGGTATCATAACACCTGATGACCGAACTACTTAACTAATCTGGTGTACAAAGAGGTACTTAAATAGAAATATGAGATGCTTCAGGAATTATTGCACGCTGGCAAAACTGCGCTCGAACTGATTGTCATTCATTAAGGTTTCCAGGATTTTAATATTTAATAATTATTTACTATATTTTACCACTTTAGCTGCTGCTCAGATCCATTAATTTATACAAATGGCATTTTTATATGAGTATAGATTTTACAGTTAAACAATTATTTAGCTATAAAAATGTTTGCGATTTCCTAAATTTCAATGTACTCTATTCAAATGGCAATATTAACTCAACTACATGAAGTAGGTTTTAATAAAAATGAAGTCCCTCCGATATTTAAATCCTGAATGCACTTCTGACAAACACTTTGTAAGAATATTTGACATTATTTTAACTAAGAATTCTTTTTCATACGCATTTAAAGTTGCCTCAGAATTTACTTTTCTCTGAAAGTAGAGCATTTATCTAAGAATCTTCCTGTATATGTGCCTGTCCTTCTTGGTATACTCTACTAAAATACTTAAGGAGCCTGTACTATGTTTACCTACCACTGATCCAGAAACAGTTAAAAATGCATTAAGTCAAGGTGGGAGCTGTGTTGTCCTTCCTGTGTATGTTATAAAAAAGAAGCGGTTCCCTGTTCCCCACCACATCTCGTTGCTAAAATCTATTTTCTTTTAAATAATGTTTCGTAGGTGTAAGCACTAAATTATTTTTGGGAATAAAAATAATATCGTCATTTAAATATAATATAGTAATATAATGTCATATTAAAAATAATACGAAACTGAAAAGTACAGTGTTAAGGCTAAAATTCTCCAATATTGAATAATCGTGGCTGGCGATGCCGCTGTATGGCGAGTTTTCTCGCGGATCTCATGTTTCCCTGCCCTGTCATTCCGGTTCTGCTCCATACTCATATCATGTCACTCCCCAGTAACGTTAAAGGCCTCGACGTTGAATGCTAACCAAAATATCTCACTAGCTCTAATATAGAAATGTTTCCGACGGCATATATCGTGTAAAACATACGAAAACGGCTAATGTTAGATAAAAACGCGCAAATCAGAAAGAAGAGAAGATGGAACTTACCTGAGACTCCTCGACAACCAGTGTGTCCTCGTCCTTAAAGCTGACAGTCCTGAGCTTGTCTCCCTTACGGTCGACCGTATGTAGAGCGGCGTCTGGGCCGAACTTGACCTTGACAACACGGCGGTGATTGGCGTGCAACCACTCCCTGACCGCCATCTTGTCGACAGTCTTGGCGCCAGCATTGTTCTTCAGCTCCTCCTGGCGCATCTTCAGTCTGCGTCGCCTCCTGTTCTGTAGCTTGACCACGCCGTAGCCCGCGCATGCGCACACTATGGGCACGAAGCCGAGGAATACGCAGGCGTAGATGTACACCAGCTCGCTGCCCTGCCAACATTACAACACATTCATATACTCTCAACAACACACTATTAGCACTAACAGACATTCTGGCGGTACCTTCACTCAGATGGATAGGAACAAAACACTTCATACACATGTGGAGCCTAGGTATCGTTACATGTTGTTCACTGACGAATATCATTTCATATGGGATTGCATAAACAATCTGAAAAATTATTAGGAACCTTGGCTAATGAGGAAATTGTTATTCTTGTGGCGGCACACAGTCACCAGTTACAGGTGTGCAGTCCAGCACTACCAGCCACCGGCGATGCCAGCAGATAGCGACAACATTCATAGTGTTGGCGAGTGCGTGCTAGCAGGTAGTTCTTCAACCCCGGGACTTCAGACTCCCGGCTGCAAAGCCAGACTTGGGGACATTCCAGACCTCCCAGAGTGCCAGGGAGAAGAGACACGGCAGTCTGTCAGTCGCGACCCGCAGTACTGGATGCACTAAGTTGTAAGATACAGAAGTATGTATAATGCCATATGCTATATAATAAAGTCCGCACTTTCCACGTACATAGTGTTTCCCTTCTTGCCTAATTTGCCTGCATGTAGTACACTGTACATACTACATTTGTGACCCCGACATGATCAGGTAAGCTCGGGTACCGAGTGCGGGAAATGCATCGCGGCACCGCGTGTCCGTGAGCTACGCAGCAGCAACAAGACGCAAAGCAGCAGGGTCTCAGCCACAGTCTTGTCGTACTGTGCCCTCGTGGGTTGCTACCCACGCTGCCGGGCCAATAACCGAGACAGCGCCGAGATATTTATCGCTGTCATTCCCGCTGCGCTTGCACGAGTAGGGGCACATGGGCGTTGTGACCCACTCCAGCAGTTTACATCGAGCTGCTCTATGAACCCTGGCACGCCGCCTCTACTAGAGCCACAAGTGGTTATATCTCCAGCTCCCGCGTCGCGTCGCGCTTCCGCGAGTAGAGGCCGCACAGATGTTCAACAACACGACTACCATCCGCACCGTTCCTCGCCTCTCGGCACGCCCTCTTCGCTAGAAGGCAAACTGCAGGGACAGGCAGCTTCACAGGCGCCTGCGCAAGCAACCTACAAGCTACCTTAATTCACCCGATGGTAGTGTGTCTGTCGACAGAGGGGCGCATTTTCTTCCTTTAACCAGTCATGTCGGACCCTCCATCTTCCACCGTCTCTGTAAAGCGTGTTGCTGTACGGATATCACCATTCTGGGCTTCCGACCCAGAGCTGTGGTTAGCGCAGGTGGAGAACCAGTTTACGCTCGCTGGAGTAAAGACAGACGAGACCAAGTTCAATTAAATCACAGGGAACCTGTACTGCAAATATGCTACAGAGATGCGCGATAGACTGACCCAGCCACCCTCCTAGGACAAGTACGACAAATTAGTCGGAACTTACTAAACGGCTCAGTGCATCACAAGAAAGAAAAACCAACCAGCTACTTGAACATGAAGAGATCGGAGACAGTAGGCCCTCACAGTTCCTACGACATTTAAGGAGCCTATCAGATACGACTATCCCAGACGAACTTCTGCTGTCATTATGGCTGCGCCGCCTCCCATCATCTACCCAAGCAATCCTGTCGACTCAAGTTAATGCTTCCTTGGACTCACTGGCCGAACTGGAGGATGTTATTGCCGACACAACCCCACAGCCGCAGGTAGCGGAAGCCACATACATCGATGGCATTTTCGAGAGGATAACAATACTAGTGACCTTTAAGATTGGGGAAATGTCTGTAACACTGAGGCAGCAGATCTACGCAGCTGCTGCTCCCCATGGACAACACCTCAGCTGCCGCGAGTGCTCTGCATCACCCCAATACCGTCGGCGTTCACGCAGGAACGGCACCCCTGGATATGCTGGTACCATCGCTGCTCTGGAGTGGGAGCACAATGCTGTACTGCTCCGTGTACCTTCGGCTCGGAAAACGATCAGGGGACTCACTGATGGTAACCAGCAACCCAGCCCTACCTCCTAGTAGCAGCCTCTTCATCACAGACAAGGCAGCTAAGGCGCAGTTCCTGATTGACACAGGTGCGGACATTTGTGTTTTCCCACAAGTTTGGTTACCAGGACGACGCCCGAAGACCAACTATACTCTCTTCGCGGCAAACAGTTCAACTATAGCCACGTATGGATTTGTGACATTCACTTTGGACGTTGGGTTCAGGCGGGATATTTCCTCCACTATAATGGACTCCTGGTTGACATTCGCAAAAAATGCCTGGTCGACAGCAAAACATCACTGGCTACAACCTGCCATGAAGTAGTGTGCACTGTCGCGAGTGTCGGGACACTTACTCGATCTGCCTGCTACTCGGATCAGCTGAAGAGGTATGCTAGCACTACTCGACAAGCTGGCGCCCCACAATCTGTGTAACACAGTATAGTCCACCATATCAACACAACTGCCGGGCAGCCAGTGCACTGTAAATAATGACGCCTGGCATAGGCGCGCACAAAACTTCAGTAATGGTGGTGTCAGACTAACGCGGAGGATTCATAGACCCCGAGCCTAAAGTGGGGGGTCCAGGGGTCCTCTCCGGAAAATTGTGGATTTGTAAGAGCAAAATGGTGCTATTTAAGGTGTTTCCGAACCAAAACAATTAATACACAGATGCAAAAATGTTTAACATTTTTATGACAAATAAAGTTAAACCCTAATGGTGGTGCCAAGGCACCTGTGGCACCTCCCTTGCGCACACCTATGATGCCTGGCTCCGGATAAGCTGTGAATCCCGAAGAAGGTATTCGAGGCCATGCTGAAGCTCGGCACAGCCCATCCCTCTGACAGAACATGGTCTTCACTTCTACGCACAGTGCCCAAGAAAGGTGAGGACTTGCGACCTTTTGGGGACTACCGTATGCTGAATGTCCTCACTGTCCCCAACAGGTATCATATCCCTCACATCCAGGACTTCTCACAAACTCCCATGGCACAACTATCTTTTCTACTATTGGCCTTGTTAAGGCCTTCAGTCAAATACCCGTAGTGCAAGCAGATATCTGCAAAACTGCCACCACCACATCCTTTGGACTTTACGAGTTCCCATTTAAATCATTCGGACTTTGCAATGCAGCACAAACCTTCCAAAGGTTTATGGACGAGGTCGATCATGGCCTGGACCTTTGCATGTGTTATCTCGGTGGCATACTGGTAGCATCGTGTGATGAATCTGAACATGCGAAACATCTTGAAGAGCTCTTCACACATCTCCAAACATATGACCTTCTCAAAAATCCTTCTAAATGTGTATTTGGGGAGGCACAAATCACGTTCTTGGGTCACTCCATTTCGGCGGATGGTACCTGGCCCATCTAGGAGAAAGTCGCTGTCATCCAAAACTACAGCAAGCCAATGACTGCTATGCAACTGCGCAAATTCACTGGAATGTTAATCTTCTAATAACGCTTCCTTCCACAGGCTAAAACAGTGCAGGCACCATTGCGCTAGCCCCTCTACGGCGATGCGAAGGGCAATGTCCATCTGGTGTGGACACCTAATAGTGAAATGGCTTTCGAGGAATGCAAATCCAGCCTTGCTAAAGCTGCTCTGCTGGCACATCCAGAGTCATCGGCCCCTCTAGCTACGATGGCTGATGCCTCAGACTCAGCTATGGGTGCAGTGCTCCATTAATATGTGCACAATGCATTGCAACCTTTGGCTTTCTTCTCCATAAAACTCAACCCCGCACAGCAGAAATACATGGCCTACGATCGGAAGCTGCTCTCTTATTTACTCAGCTTCTCAAAAGTTTTGTCACGTGGTCGAGGATAGGGAATTCACAGTTTTCACAGACCACAAACCCCTCATCTTCGCAGTCAACCAGAACCCAGACAAGTGCCCACCTCGCTGCACTCGCCACCTGGACTATATTAGCCAATTTACCACCAATATCCGACACATATCCAGGTCGGCCAACATAGTGGTAAATGACCTGTCTCGGGTCGAAGCTTTTGCCACATCAATAGACTACCTGGCGCTCGCCACATCACAGGCTACAGATGCTGAGTTGCAGCAGTTCCTGCAGAAAGATTCCGGTCTGCAGCTGAAACCAGTACAGTTGCCTGAGTCGCCATTCATCATCTACTGCGACTTCTCAACACCAACAGCCAGACCTTTCCTCACTGCCCCATTCTGACTTTCTGCCTTCGACATGATCCACCAGCTGGCCCACCCAGGCGCCAATGCTACTCTCAGGTTACTCAATGAACACTTTGTATGGCCACCAGTAAAGTCTGCCCGAGGGAAATGGGCTCGTGCCTGCCTTGCCAGCGTGCCAAAATTTCCCGCCATGTCTCTGCACCTGTGGGATCTTTTATACCTCCTTCATCTCGTTTTGAGCATGTCCACCTTGACATAGTCGGTCCATTGCCTATGTCACAAGGCTCCAGGTACTGTTTAAAGATCATTAACTGCTTTACCCGGTGGCCTGAAGCCATCCCAGTGGAGAACATCGACGCCTCCACAATCTCAGGAGCATTCTACTCCTCTTGGATCGCATGCTTTGGCACCCCACTGCAGATAATACAGATCAAGGCAGGCATTTGAGTCATCGCTTTTCAGAGACCTTGCGAAGCTGACAGGGATGACCCAAATAAGGATTACTGCCTTCCATCCCACATCGAATGGCATTGTGGAACACATGCATTGGCAGCTCAAGACAGTCATAAGTTGCCACATGACGGAGCGATGGGTCTACATCCTACCCACGGTTTTGTTGGGTCTCAGAGCAGCCTGGACGGAGACCTCCATGCTTCCACTGCTGACTTGGTGTACGGGCAACCACTGCACCTCCCAGGTGAGTTCATAGCCCCTCACCTCAGTTGCCAACATATGGATACCCAGGGCATGATTAAGGAACTCAGCGACCTGAAGCCCTTAATTTTTAAAGACCTAGTCACAGCCACAGAGGTCTTTGTATGGTGCGAAGGTCTGAAGGGGAGCCTGTAGCCTCATTACGAAGGCCCATTCCCAGCTCTGAGCCGTACCCCTAAATTTGTAACTCTCCAAATGCATGGTCGACATGATTATTCGTTACTCATCCAGTAGGCCTATAACAAACCTACCCTGTTCAGCTTAAATTTAATACACTTATTTGTACTGGGGTTTAGCTACGACTATCCATTTAAAATGAGCCTGAGAAAATTATTGATTTAAACCGAGAAGTGGAAAGTGGTTACACACATAATTTTCTTTGAAATGTTCTAAACGGCATCAGCATGTTTCTTACTGTTAACGAATTTCTCATAATATTCAAAATTATTTGTATATTCATTTCAGGTGCTCACTTAATCTCTAAATTTGATAATTACTTTACAAAATATTTTATTAATATTTATTTTGCAATCATACATGACATCTTTACTAGACGGTTGTCTTCAGCATGTTTGGTTCTGCGGGTCAGGTTCTGCAACGTCAGTATATCATTTATCACTGTTGCTTTATAATTTACAGTTCAATCTGATAAACACATAAAGGCTCAGATCGAGGCTAAATTTAGCATGTGATTGGGGGATGTTTAATTGTTTGAAATGTCCATCTTGAGCAGTAACTAAAAAAAAAAATACTGACTCGTTGCAAACTGCTGAAAAAAAGTACCAACTATTCAAGGACAGAAAACATACACAACACAACTGTCAATTAGGTAATTCAGAATTTCATTTAACTCTGATATAAATATAATTTATGTCCCATTGCAAGTTATATTAACACTGCACATCTCATTATGGCTCAGTGTAAAAACACTCGAGCAGTTCAGTGGGTTTTTAATACTTAGAATTTGAGACAAACTATCGTCAGTCAATTTTAGTAAGCATAGAATACTTTTGAATGATGATTGTGTTTGGCAAATTATATTCCATCATTGTTATTATTATTTTATAAAATTGGATAGTTTCATAGCATGTGCAATATCGAGCCGGTTTCAAGTTCGTTATGGAAATTTGAAATGGCATGTTTGTTTTAATGGGATTCTGCAGGTTAAGAGAGAGAGAGAGGTACAGATTTCGTTAGGGGTACTACAACATGTGTTTTGTTGATTTTTAGATTCAGCTATATCTCGTACGGCCTGGATTGGGCGAGGGTGGAGGGGCGATCTATCAGGCCAATTAGGAGTTAGAGGTGTATTTTTTTTTTTTTTTTTTCGGAGGAGAAGAATAGTGTCAGTTTCCGAGGTTAGTCTTGTTGAGTTTTGAACGAATAATAGAAGCGGTTTGCGCGTGTTCCCAGATGACATGGTTCGCCGCATTTCCGTTTCACAGCACCTTCTGAGAATGAATGTTAGAAATGAATAAAGAAAGAAGAAAATGCATTCATTTGGGGCATAACTACATTAATTTTGTGATGGACTATGTGGTCATTTATGTCAGTAAAATAATTTGCTCTGCACTGAGTGTAGCGAGAATCACTTTGAGATTTGCTAGAGCTGAACAGAAATATGACAAGATGAAAAACAGAAGACTCACCTCGAAGTAGTCGTAGCCCTTGAGGTACTTGCATGGCTCCAACAGACTATTATTGAGTTGTACCGGCTGAGCACATGGATCTCCACTCTTCCAGAAGAACACTGACTCCTGAATCTCGTCTGACATGATGTCTGTGCAGTTTATGATGATGTCGTGCAGCCTGATGCGACGAATCTCTTTCACCTCGTCTTCCGTGAAGATCCTGTAGCAGTAATGTAACTAAATTTATTTTCAACAACTTTGTTAACGTCCACGAATTTATTACATGGAATCATCATTCTCAAGATAATTTATACATGAATACTGTGTTACATAAAGGCACAGGGATTATAAATTTGTTTCATATCACCATTTCTAAGAAACACCAACGGGGTTTCTTAGTATAACCTTTCCTATCAGTTCATTGCCAATAATATAAAAATACTTATTAATTTACCTCGCCCCACTTGAAAATATTTATCTATAAAAGTCACCGGTTTTCCATAACATATCAGGAATCAGTTATTTCATTTCTGTATGTTAGATATGAACAGAATTAAATAGATGACACAGCTGTGTCGGTGTATATGTGTGTGTGAATATGTATACAGAAAAAGAGAGAAAGAAAGAGAGAGTGAGAGAGAGAGAGAGATGAGATTTGAAACAAATTTCCTACAGAAATTACATAGATTTTTGAAACATTTTACTGCTATTCCGTAATGTTCATTTTTCAATTAGATTTGCGTGTACTTTAAAAAAGGTTACATAATCAAAATTAAAAAATATTTGCAACACATTTCTTATTGACGGCAAATTGCTAAGTTAAATTAATTTTCTCAATAATACATTTATTGGCAAATACAAAGACTGTACATTTAAATGAGAATCAAGTTGATATCAATAATATCTTAGTTACTGTACAGTTGAGCATTAATAGTTTATTTGTTGTGTACACTCTCATCTGTCATAATGATCACGTACTGCACAAGTGATTGAAAGATCCTTACTTTCGACTTAACAAAGTTTATTAATCTTCGGACTAGGCTACACGTTTGTTTTCATTATAGTTATTGAAGTTTCATTTACGTAGTTTCTGGGTGAGCTCTATGTAACAAAAAATAAAATCTCACAATCTAATACAATTATATATTTTAAATTGCAGTTTTTATTCATCCCTGTTGTGCTTTTAATTAATGTGGTTAGAGATTTTTTAATTTTAGATTACCTGAAAACAGATGATTGAACTTAAAAAGAATTCAGTAAAAAAAGATCATAAATAATATTTGCTTTTAACCAGATTTAAAAAAATAAGTTGTGGGATATTTAATTTAATGTAAATACTCGGTTTTATGTATATCACGCCTGTCAATAACTATCGAAAAAAATTGAAATTTTAAAAATGTGTCAATTATAACATGCGCTAACTTTTATGATCAAACGTTGCAACTTGACAGTATTATTTGAGGGCAGTATGGAATAAAAACAATTATTTTTATAATATTAAACACACTTAACTAAATATTGTAAAAATGTAATCATAATTACCCAAGAGAGTTTCATGTGATATAATGTTACCAATTTCTGTATAACAATGACAAGTTAATACAAAATAAATCACATTTGTCATTTTGACAAAGATAGTTATCTCGGCAGCAAGCTTCTAAGCTACAAAATTGTTTGTTGTCCTCTACAAAGCCTGTTGAAATACCTTTCTAGAACTGTGGGTTTTTATATCGGTCACAGCACTGGATCCAAGTAAAGCAGGATACAAGGCAGTGCCAACAGGCGGATAATGGAAGGCCCTCATCCTCAAGTAAACATTGTTGGTGGGGAGGGACAAGTTATGCCTTTCCCTTTAGTTCTTAATAATAAAATTTTTCCAGTTTCCAACATTTTCATTTAAGAATGACATTGTTTCATTTGCAATTGGAAAATAATGTAGACATCACATATAAAGAGTGTCACGTCACGTTCCAAGTGACTTTTTATTTACCCCTTACTCATAGAAATATTGGCACGTCTGTGGCAGGATACGTTTGGGTAAGGATACATCATCCTGTCTAGCTTTACAATGTTGTAAGCGTCTTTGTTTAGGGAAACTAACTAAGCAGCTCAGATATTATTACTACTTTGTTTACACGTGTCAACTACACAGCATACCCGTTGTCAGTGTTCTCGAACCAGAAGCGGTCAGCGTCCCTGATCCTGGAGAACTGCTCCTTGATGATGGCTGTGAAGAGTTCTCCAGGACCATCTCTTGTCTCCAGCATGCCACCGATATAAGGGTCTATGTTGTCCAGACGGTTCGAGTACGCAGTCGCCAGCAATCTCATCAACTCCGGTTTCTTGCCGAACAACACTGGGTTGATCTCCATCCAGTCCCGTATCTTCGGCAGCTTAAAGTGGCTCCTGTAACATTCACCTTGCATCAGCCGTCATCAACATTGCGCAAGTGTTTGTTATCAAAGTGGTTATACAATTCTGCGATACATATCTGTTCACACATTATACAATCATTCTGAAAAGTTCTATACATTTCACATAACATAAATGAAAATATTTACAAACACAATACAATTTTTGAACATTTGCTATATTGGCTATAATCAAAACATGTGTTTGTGCTCTGTTAAGAATGTTCGTAATTTCACGGATATATTTACAGAAAAGTGCGGTAATTATCCGGATGTTGCTTCCGTGATTTTTTGTTTGCGAACTATGTCTATATTGCCAGTTTACAGATGTTGGACCGTAACTTTCCATAAATTCATGGTAATATGTTTCCACAATTAAATAGCAAAATGTATTGTGTTTCTTTGACAAATATGCTGGTATTTATAATCACCGTGACGCCTAGAGTTAACATGCATGCACACTGGTGCGAAACAAAGAGAAAACAAGACAAGCTAAGATAATAGAGGCTAAGTGCTGCTTCCTGGTTGTCCACACTTTGCCGCGAAGATAAGGGATGCGGTGTGACGAGCAATACAGCCAAGGACTTATATCGCTAATGGGCAAGGGGCTAAACAGCCCAGTAAGTGACTGAAGTGTTTCGAGGAGGCCACACGCATCTTATATTCTCCTCGCTTCACCTATCCTGCAGTGGGCGGCTACACATGTCACAACATGGAACTTATCGCAACTGAAAAATATTGCATCTCTTCTCTGCGTTTCGCACCAGTGGGTATGCACCATTAAAGTTATTTTTGTCTATAGAGTAAAATATTTTTCTCATAATGGTACTGATGAAGTTCTGTAAAATTAGGATGTCAAAAACAAAAGTTGTTTCTTGTAAAGTTGGTCTCCTACCGCTGAACGGAATTCGCTTACTGAATGTACTGTCACTGTGGTACAATGGTTAGAGCGTCTGCAAGGAAGGTCGTGGATTCAAATCCCGGCAAATTCGAGAAAATTTTCAGATTATTAAATGGTATGTCAAGATCTCGAGAAAACATAGCAAATAAGAGTATTTCGCATTTCTGGAAAGTGGTGTGTCAGTAATTTAAGAAATCAAATTTTTGTAAGAATTGTCCGTAATATTACAGAGGATTTCGTTATCAAGTAAAACTGAGTGTCCATTATTTTACAAAGATTTTTTATAATTTTTCACGGAATTTATTTTTCTAACAGTGTGATTCCACATAAATGCTTGTCAAATATCATTGACGTGGACTGCACAACGTGAATAAATGACCAAAACTACGCAGAAAATTATCTTGTGTAAAAAATCGTCAGGCCATTACTTGAAAAAAAAACATTAAATTAAAACAAAATTACACGGAAGTGGAAGCGTAAAGTAAGGTCGTTCGTAGATACAAACTGTGCCACGGAAAAAGTGACCAAAACTAAGTAGAAACCACTCTTCTGTGTAAAGTCACCAGGCTATTTATTTACGAGATAGGTCCAAAATATTAGTGAACTGGAAAGTCAGGTAGGTTGGTCACACTATCATGGCATTTTCCTCATGAACGAAGGACTTGACTACTCTTTGTACGAGCGAGGTATTTTCGTCATAATCTCGGCCACAGATACGTATGGTGCAATCCGTATTCTCTAAAAATAAATTTGTCAAATTTACAATGATTTTCTTTGTGAAATCATTAGTTTATATAGTTACAAAGGTAAACTTTGTAATACAACAAAGAAATTCTTTGTACCTATATACCGACAGTTCCAGCACAGTAAATTTTTTGTAAAATATGACAAGGCACTTCTTTGCACTTGTACAAACTTTTGTAAAGTAGAAAAATTTTCCTTGTAAAATTATTAGTTTATAATGTTGAAAGGATTTCGTTTGCAAAAAAAAAAAATTGAAAAAATGTGTAGTCTACCAAATTATAGGTTGGCCGGAAATTACTTGTGCAAAAATCACAACCTTTGGAATGCATTTGTCTAGAATAATGTGAATGTTTATATAAATCGCGTGTTTTAAAAGAAAAAAATTATTACTGAACTGCACAGACACACGTTAAGCAGTAAAGTCAAAGTGGTTTAGGGGTAAGATGCATAGAATAAGATCTAAGCGTGGGGAGACACTGGTTCAAAACTTAGCACCTTCGTTTCCTTTTTTATTTTTAAAATAATTTCATGTGAACGTCCTTTATTCAAAAATTGTTTGATAAATAAGTTCAGTGTTATTTATGAAGTACTACAAACACTTAAATTAATTTTTTCCTTATTGAAAGTACACTTACATGGCTACTCCTTTTAATTTTACAAACATAAATGCTTTGTATTTTACTAAAAGGACAACCTTGGTAGTCTTACAAGGAATTTCTTTGTCAGCTGGGTTTCCAAAGATTTTCTTTGTAACGGTACAAACATATTTTACATCTACACATCCATCCACTGCCACGAGATTATCGGGTAGGCGACTTGGCCTAATCACTTACCAAAC
>PNEQ01061771.1:0-12758 GCA_003012365.1 Medauroidea extradentata | reverse complement strand
ATTTAAATGCAGTTTATATTCTTTGTTTTTATGAACGTGATATTGTAGCCTGCGACGTCTACATCCACTGCGAATTTTTTTTTCAGTTTGGTATGTCTGTTGGTTTAAGTGTAATCCTTAAAACGGAAACATTCAAATTTTGACTTTAACAAACCATTACGCGAAAACTATGAGAGAAAAAAAATATAAGAGCCGAATTGGTCACATTTTGTGTCTTAAATTAAAAAAAAAAATATTTGATACAAATAAAAATACAAAAATGTTGATGAAAATTGCTGTAAACCGCGCCCTTAATTTATTTAATTACAAGGATATGATGTGCAAGTAACCGATGAACACACACATTAAAGACAGATTAATGCATTGTTAGTATTTTTACATTATTTTTACTCTGAAAAAGTTTGTATCACAAAATGAACCATTGTCTTGAAATAAGACCTGCTGGAAATATGTTGTAACAATATATTTAAATTAGTTAAGGACCTGACGAATCTTCAGCCATATGCAGAACATACGGTAAAGCCACATCATTGGTTAGTATCCAAGCCTCCAAGCAGAACGCAAAGCTTCGGTCGCTACAGTAATATTTGAAATTATCTAAACTTACGTATCTTATCTTTATCCTCTTAGAAACAATTTACAACGAACTTTATACACGCGTATACTTATTTCAGGTACTTTATGTACCGGTGAAGGTTATTTTTATGCTGCCGAAAATGCGAAAAATGAATACTTTGAGGTACGTTTAAGCATGAAAATGTTGACTCCTGAATACTTTAAAATGTATACGCGTGTGCAATACTTTACCTTCATAAAATATAATGTTACAACTTAATATCCCATAAAGGTGAGTTGTCGAGTGAGTGAGAGATTTTGGTCCGCGCTCAACAGCGATGTCTTTAGCGCTAGTGAGGGATGACATGATGTGAGTATAGAGCAGTGCCGAAATGAATGGACGGGGGAAACGGGAGATCCCCGAGAAAACCCGCCGAACAGCGGCATCGTCCGGCACGATTCCCACATGCAAAAACCCGGGGACCGACCCCGCATCGCCTTGGTGGGAGGAGAGAGGTCTGACCTCTCGGCCACCGCGGCCCCATCGCGAGTTGTCGAGAATACTGCACCTAGTTGAGTGACTTGCTTATAGAAGCTAGGGTCAGGCGTGGTGTGTACATTCCTGGCTGTGTTAACGCAAGAAGCAACTGACCTGACGGTGTTGTAGTCGGGCAGACCGTTGTCTCTGCCTCTCATGATGTTCAGCGCTCCAAGGTCACGACGAGAGAACTCCATGGGTCCAAACAGCTTGTCTCTGATGTCAGAGCAGAGCACTGTGTCTTCATGCTCAGCTATCTGGGATGCCATCCCCATCAATAGCTCCTCCAGAGAGTTATCTGTGAGTACGTCCTGAAGACAATGCACAACAGCCTTATACTACCTTACGACATACTGAAGGTGAGGTGAGAGGGTATGACGGCCCTTCAGCAACGAGGTTCTAAGAGCCGATGAGGGTGAAGTGAGGTGAAGAGACAACACAACATACATATCCAAGCCGGGATTATAACCCAGGACCTCTCGCACTGTAGACCGGCGCTTAACCAAATACTTTACATAGCCCGGCTCGACAAGAAAGGCAGCCAGCAATTAACTTAACATGATACTGCTCTGTCGCAGATATTGCGGGAAGAGGAGATGGAAGCGATTTCAACTCTATAAATATTTGTCTATAAGTTAAAAAAATGTTTTACTGACAATGTTCTATTTATGTTGCAATTCCAGACAAAAACATCATTACTTAGTGCCAAACGATGCCTTCTCCACTGCTACAAACATAAACACTATATTTTTATCAGAATAATTTTCAAATTTGTTTCGTTTGCTCTATTTATTATACAATAATTTTTGGATACTAACTCTGTCTTCTCAAACACATATAGTGTGTGTGTGTGTGTGTGTGTGTGTGTGTGTGTGTGTATAAACAAACCAACCGTCTTTGATATTAAGATGATACACTCAAATTGTAGACTAGTCCAAAATGTCTAGTACTATTCATATTTAATTTCTTTTATATTGGTTTGTAATATCGTAGGACGATACTACTGTGAACCACTTAAATGAATTGCGAATGTCCTGACCTGTAAAATTATTCGTCACATTTAAAACACCATACACTTGTTAAAAATCAAAATAGCTTTCCCAGTTCTAAATGATACATCAAAGGAATACATCATTCGAGTGAAAAATTCTTGCTAACACACACATATGCACTGCTTTTACGTTCGTTTTTAAAATTCAATATTATATTCTGAGCTGTAATAATATTAACAAGAAGTTACCAGCATAACTGATAAGCCTACTTTCTTCAAAGTAGGTAAAAATTAACCATGAAAGATAAAACCGTTTACGTACATCTAAATTATTAAATATTAATAATTTAGATACATGATGAACGAAGTACACAAAATATACGACAGTTTACTAAACAATACACGTATGCGTATCCAGTTTAATAAAATTCCGGAAAAAATTTTCTGAAATGTTTTTCTATCCTAAAGATGAAATGTTCGCCGCTATCAAAATATGACGAAAGGATGAGCGAAATATACACATTCTGTCAACTAATTAAGAAGAATATTCGTGCAAAGTTAATGAACTACGCAAACATATTTCCTCAAATATATCATATTATGATAAAATATGAAAATGACCGCCATTATAAAATATGAACACATGTTTAACGAATTACGCAAAAAGTCAGTGTGCATATTAATATATGTGTACTAAGTTTAATAAAATTCGACAAAAAATAATATTTCCTAAGTTATGTCGAATTATTCTAAATATAAAAAATAACTATCGTCTGGAAAATATTAACATTAAGTGAGAGAAAAACGCAATCAATAGTAAAGTCAAATATTCAAAATGTATATAAGAACCAAGATAATTAAAAATCGGAAAAAATTCTCTCAGTTATGTCAAAGTAATACATGGCGGTATTTATCAAAATATAAACACAGGATTAATAAAATAAACAAAAGTCAATTCAGCATACTAATTTGAGTATATGTACTGAATTTGATGAAATTCATAAATAAAATATTTTTTTAAAAATCCCAGATGACGTATTACGCAAATAATTGAAAAATTGCCGCTGTTTGAAAACTATGAAAATACGATGAACGAAATACACAAAAATTAAGTCACCTAAGCAATAGGCTATATGTACATCTAGATTAATTAATTTCGGCAAAATATTTTTCAAATACGTCATATTTTGCTAAAAGTATGAAATGGTCGCCATTACGAAAATATGAATACACTATGAACGAAATATACTATGGCCAAGTCAAATTTCTTTGTAACATATGTGTACCAATTTTTTTGAAATTCCTGAAAATAATTAATTAGATGTATCATATTATGATAAAAATACATAAATGGCTACCATTATGAAACACTGAACACAGAATGTACGAAAAACACAAAAGTCCAGCAGTGAACTTTGAATGCAGTATTTGTGTACCACGTTTGAAGATTAAAAAAAAAAAATTCCAATGGTATGCAATACAATGCAAAAGAAAAAAAAAATATATATATATATATATATATATCGTCATTCTGAAAACATGAACATAGTACGATTGAAATACACAAAAAGAAAAGAAAGCTAAATATGTGGTGTATATTTACTAAGTTACGTGAAATTTGTAGACGTATTTCCTTAGATAGGTCACATTATGCTAAAAATATAAAAACGGTCGCCAATACGAAAATACATGAAAGAAATACATAAAAGCAAAGTCAGCTTTGCATGTAGCAGGATATATGTGCATGAAGTTTGGTGAAATTCTGAAACATGTTTCATAAAATAGGTCATACTATGCTAAAAATATTAAAATTATTGCGATTTTGAAAGTATGATGACAGTATGAGTAAAATACACAAAAGTAAAGAAAACTTAATATGTGGTATATGTGCATTAGGTTAAATGAAATTCGGAAAAAGTATATCTTTAGACATGTCGTACTATGTTAAAAATTAAATAAATGTGCATCATTTTGAAACTATGTAGGCCTACATTTTACGAACAAAATACATAAACGTCAAATAATCTTACTGGGTTCTTTATGTGTACCAAGTTTAATGACATTCTAAAATACGGTTCTTCGGATATCCAGCGTGATCGAAAAATGACAAAATGGCCATCCTTTTGTAAATAATTATCACGGCGTAAACGAAATATACATATAGGTTAAGTCAGGGTACTAAGTACTTACTATGTGTGTACAAAGTTTGATGAAATTCCGTCCATTGGTTCAAAACACACATACACATACCTACACACATTAACACACAGTAAGGTGATCTAATAAGCCAACTTTTCCTTCGGAAAGTAAGCTAAAAATTGGAAAAAAATTTCCTTATAAATGTCATACTATGCTAAAAATACAAAAAATGACAGAAATTAAACCAATGTCACAAGATGAACAAAATGAGTACACGAAAATTAAGCTCACATGTAGTATGTGTTTACCAATTTTGATGCCATTCGAAATTATATCAAATTTTATAAATTTAATAATGCTAAAAATATAAAAATTGCTGTCATTGTGAAACTATATACACAGGTGGAACGAAATAGCAAAATATTAATAAACTAAGCAAAAATATTTCATCACACATGTCACACAATGTTAAAAATATAAAACTCACCAATATTTAAAAATATTTATACAGTATGAATGAAGCACACAAAAGTCAAGTTTGCTCAATATTCAGTAATTAGTTAATGTATACCAAGTTTGACAAAATTCCGAGAAATTTTTTTTACGATACGACATATTTTGTTAACACTATATAAATAAATGCCATTTCGAAACTTTATTTACGGAATTAAATAATTCCATGAAAGTCAGCTCACCTTACTAGGTTCTTTATGTGTACCGAGTTTTATGAACTTATGGAATAACGATTCCTTAAATATGTAGTAGGTCCGAAAAACTTTACAATGGCCGCCTTTTTAAAAATGTGAACACGGCACAAAAGAAACATATAAAGTCAAGTCAGGTAACGAGGTACTATATGGCTACCCAGTTTGATGGAATTGGGTTCATGTGTTCATACATTGCTAAGTCAAGTCAGGTTACGAAGTACTTTATGGGTACCCAGTTTGATGGAATTGAGTTCACGTGTTCATACATTGCTAAGTCAAGTCAGGTTACGAAGTACTATATGGGTAACCAGTTTGATGGAATTAGGTTCATGTGTTCATACATTGCTAAGACAAGTCCGGTTACGAAGTACTATATGGGTACCCAGTTTGATGGAATTGAGTTCACGTGTTCATACATTGATAAGTCAAGTCAGGTTACGAAGTACTATATGGGTACCCAGTTTGATAGAATTGGGTTCATGTGTTCATACATTGCTAAGTCAAGTCAGGTTACGAAGTACTATATGAGTACCTAGTTTGATTGAATTGTGTTCACGTGTTCATACATTGCTAAGTCAAGTCAGGTTACGAAGTACTATATGGGTACCCAGATTGATGGAATTGGGTTCATGTGATCATGCATTGCTAAGTCAAGTCAGGTTACGGAGTACTATATGGGTACCCAGTTTGATAGAATTGGGTTCACGTGTGCATGCATTGCTAAGTCAAGTCAGGTTACAGAGTACTATATGGGTACCTAGTTTGATGGAATTGGGTTCACGTGTTCATACATTCCTAATGGCGAAACACACACACTCTCTCTCACACTCATAGGCCTACATTTTTCTTCGACAAGTAGGCTAAAAATGCTGGGAAAAAATTATTAATTGATGTTTTCGAGTGTTTTTGAGAACAAATATACTTCCTTGCCCACAGTTTCGACGGTATTAAAAAACTGCTTGAAAGGTGTTATAGGAATATGGATCGCACCGAGACGAACAAAAAAAGTGACTGTTGGCATACATGTAGACTCGAAATATACTGAAGTCTGATCCTATTTAAATGTGTTAAGCATCGTCCTTAATGATATACTGCATTTCAAACCTGAAGATAATATTTGAGTAGTTGTTGGCGCACACCAGTGAGGTCTGACAGTACATGCAAGATTGTGTATATAGCTATGTGCATGAATCTACTCACGTGAGAATCCCACCAGGTGGAGCATAGTCTCAGGGCATGATATCCCATCGCTGTCTTCTTGAAGTGACACTTGCCATTCCTACGATATATGCCGGGTGGTATGAGAGTGTGTCCGAACCTGAAGGCTGCACTCTGGAAGACATGGCTGACTCCAGGGTGAATGTCTGGCTTGTAGCCGTTGTACTTGGGCAGTTCTTCACCCAAGAAGGCAGGCAGATACTCGTATGCTATGATGTTCTGTAACAACACCGAATGTATTATTAACGGTTAGTGCAGTAAATATTTGTTACAGTTCTTATAATGTTCTTTACTAATTTCTACTGGGAAAATAGCTCGGCAAAACATATTGGATTGAGCTTTGTGGAAATCTGTCAGTACTTGAAAAGAACATGAAGGTCCTTTTCTGTATCAAATATATTGTGTCGTAATTTTTTGATGAGTAATAAATTTGCCAGCGCTCACTTGTACAACAACACGCAGTGCCTTCGTTTAATTTATTTTTCATTCATGCAATAAATTTACAGAACACAAACTTAAATGAAGTTTCCTTTTCCTGAAAACCTCAAAACTGTTCTGTTAGTTTAGTTTACACAATCTACACATTTAAAATAGACCTAACAAATATCATAACAGTTATGAGGCAACTGGATAATCTAAAGTGAAACAAAATAACTAAATAAAAACACCAGAAGCTATAAAATATAACAACCGATTTCCAAATTGCACGATTTATGTGTTGCTTCCCAGGAAATGTTTAGAAGAAGAGATGCAAGCGTTGACAAAGTATACGACAAAGTAATTATGTTCACAAATTCCAGTATTTAATAGTCATTTATAGATGTCGGGTATGCTAAATTCTTTACAAAACACATGCTGATAATTGTGGTATCAAAAAGTATTAGTGGTTCCTCATTTTAACTTTATAATTGAAACCTAACACTCTGGTATTTGACTTTATTTCATATTTATTGAGGCGTCAATGACCGTTGACGTGAGGGTAGGCTTGTTCGACGTGCCATGTGCCACAAACCTGCAGGGTTGCCACCACATATCTGCGAGTTCGCTGGAACACTTCCTCATCTGGCCATTCTGGATGCTGTGTCTGAACCCTCGCAGCTATCACGTTGTGCCACCTGAAGAACAAGATGGCGAACACCAGCAGTGCTGGGTTCTGATTGGTGCGGGGGTCGCCCAGGACTGCGCACATACATTCTTTCTCACAATCCAGACACATGTATCGTCAATCGTCGTTATCCTCAAAACCTGGCTGTCAAGATTTGAAACTTTAGGATTTCTCTCCTACACACAGTCTGTTCTACGGATTCTAAATATAAGCAAGCTCATCCCTAATTATAATATAATTTATAATAATGCACATTAAAAATAGAGTTATTTATAATTGAAATTCACTGATACGTTATTAGGCATCACCACTACACCTCAAACAATCTATAAATAAAACTATAAGAAATATTCCTTATTTATTGGTAAAAACTACGAAATAATATTAACAAATTTAATGAATTGTCTAAAGAATACCACTGACAATAAGAAACAAAAAAAAATTCTCCAATATGTTTTAATTTACAACTGCTTTCTTTTTAATGATTTTTTTTATTAGGCTCTATATAGATTCCAAATAGGTAAACGTCTCTACTGGGAGTTTTGAAAGCAAGCCATGCATCTGTAACTAATAAACTAGTAACCTAATATAAATAAGGTTATTTGTTTTTTATCGCTCTAAACATACATATTTTGTTTTAAAATGTATGTACGTTACAGTGTTACTACGAAATAGCTAGAATTTCAATGCATTTCTACCATAATACAGCCGAAAATTTTCCTTTTTAATTGAAACGATGTGTGTTTAGAGTAAATAATATTTTATTCGTTGTATACAGATTTTTAAAACTACAACCCACTAAACAGTTTTGTAAGTACTTCAGTCTGGTAAATTTTAGTGGTTTATTCTGGCATTAGGTAAACTGAGAAAAAATAATTGCTGTAAACATCCTCGTTTGTGCTAATAACTACAGCGTAACAAATCGTAAAATCACTGTGACACCGGAAGCAGATAAATGGACCAAATGGTATATAAACTTTGCTACAATGTTCATATATTCATCTGAAAGGGCACACAAAGAAACTATAGCACAATAAAAAATAGGGAAACACTGAGCGATATGATGTATTACTGTCCAAACTGACGTCGGTATAATCTAGTAGTGTTATGTTCCAAGTTGTTTTCTGCCTGCACTGTAGGAAATTGTTTGGACATACCACTTTGTTTAACCTTAAATTCTTAGAAATTTATTTCCCATACAGTCATGTCAATTGTACTTAACTAATTTCGGGAACAACTGAATGCACACTGACGTGACTTACATAGTGTAATAACACCAAACCTGTCTTCAATCGTGGGCTAAAATATGGGCAATTTTGCATTACGTTTATAGGTGATGAGATTTCATTTCCGTTTAGAAGAATTGCCTGTAAGTTTTGTTAAGGTATGGAACCTTGGAACCATCATGAATTAGGTAGAAATATATATATTTTATGGTAAATTTAGCACTTTTGAGGACAGTCTTCTTAAGCATAGAAACTTGAAATGTATTTTGTTAATGAAGTCAGAGGCAATTTCTCAGCGTACGGTTAATATATACACATAGTTGATTACGTAGACTGCAACGTTAATATTAACAAGTGGTGTAAATATACAAACTAGTTGAGAGGAAACCAATATCCCGGGCTTCAAAAGTTCTCACTCTACTGTAAAATGTCTGTAGTTTACTTTCTTGTTGTCAACCACGACATCACTTGTGACTGAGGCAGCGTCTCAGAGAACCAGAAACATGATGGGGTGTGGCTATGGCTTGTGACAAATAATCGTTACATAATTTTGCTGAAGAGATTTAGGAAAACAGTGGAAAAAGTAGCCAGGTTATCCACACCAGGAATCGAACCCGGATTGTCCTGACTGTAAGTCCAGCTGCTTAAGACTGAATCTACTGGAGAGAGCAACAACGTAGACCAGAAAGACGAGGATCAAGTACGAACAATGTCTACGCAATATTCTTGAAATAGAGATAAATAATTCAGTAAAATGTTTTGGACATGTGCCACTGCAATGCTATGTTGTCTCAGAAAACCAAAATTAAAACAATAAAGAGGAAACACAAGCCAAATCGGCTGTAGTCTAGACATTTTATAAATAGTAATTGTATTTTCTTTGATTAGACACATTCCATTCAAGATTTTTTTTTTGTTTCATTATTAGTGGGATGTGTTGACTGCAACACATAATGTTTTTTAATGTATTTTTCTTGTATAGTTTCAATATTTCTTTTCTGTGATGTAATGGTGCATATTGGCAATATTTCACTAAATAAAGCTATGACGTCACCAGGGACATTATACTCACGGAAGAGTCTCTCAGGATTCATCATACGCAACATATGCGGAGCCGGCGAATTGAAGAGAGGAACCCTCATAGTGTTCCTGACTGGAAGCTTCCTCGTGTGGTCTGTGAGGAAGGAGCCGTTCTTGAAGGAGCGCATTGCTCCTACCCACGCCTCGCTAGTGCTGTATATGAAACTGCCGTCTATCCACGCCGTCATCTGGTTCAGCTGCAACATTCAGTCCCCTGCCCCTCACTTACATCTGATAGACACTTTAAACAACCTCACTACGCCTAGTTACACTGCAAGTTACGTAAGGACACGTTACATGTATTATATCACATTAAGTTATAAAATATCGACGGTGTTGAACTGCAAACTCGTATGTCGAAATAAAGCAATTTCTCGCATACAGCAAACTTGTATGTCACTGTTATACCTATATATTGATTAATATGTGTGTTGCATAATTCTAATTTATGTTCTTGTATGGTAAAGATGACTTAACCATTATTACGATATATACTGTGATTACTACATACGGGGATGCAGTTCAACACCATCGATATATATTATATTATACTAAACTATATTATGCTTCATTATATTATACTACAATATATTATAATATACTTTATTTCACTATACTGTATAATAATATATTATATTATACCACACTATACTACATTACGTTATACCATATTATATTATACAGTACTGTAACATGCTATATTATTTAAAAACATATTATTTTACATAATATTACATTAAAATATATTATATTATGTTATATTAATTTATATTATGTTATGTAATATTATATAACATAATATTATGTATTATTATATTCTGTTGTGTAATGTTATGTTATATTGTAACATAATGTAAGTTTTATTATGTTATTTTATATTATGTTACATTGAGTAAAATTGTATCGAGTATAATATTAAACAATACAATAACGTGTGACTATTCACATAATACATAAAATGGTATTGTAAAATACGACAATATACATGGTATGACACGCTGCCAGATCAGTGAGAACAGTGACATAGCCTATAACTAGTACCTGCTGCCTGGGACTGTTGGGGCTCTGGCCTGTCCTGCGGTCATAGGCGGCGCGGTGGAAAGGAATGAACTTGTCTCCCTGGCACTCCGTGTCGTACATCTCGTCACACTTCTCTATGTCTATGTGGTGTAGTTCTATGGGACAACCACTCTCACTCGCCATCAGGATCTCAGAGCTCACGATCTGCCCTGTGACATACACACGCCAACTGTATACCGCTATCCCTAACACCACTCTTTCATCACTTTCAACATCAACAGTGTACCACTCTTAATACGACCATCTTACTTCTATATATAAATAAGCATAATTGGCGAACATAAAAGGAAGCACTAGATAGTGGTTTTAGCTAGCGTCCTACCAAATAAATTGATGAGTTTACACTGCCAACTTTGTTGTTCAAGAAGGTTTACACTATTACATGTTGAATGAAGAATTTCAAGCTGCGCTTGTGGGACTGGGAAAAATTTGCGCAGTATTTAACATGTTTGTGACGAAAATATAATTAATGAAATGTGAAATTAAAAAAAAAAATTTGCCTGCTAAGAACAGAAAAAGTTAACGAATCCGCTTCTTTCCTAAAACTTCTCTGGCAAAATAACGTAACTCATATTTAAGCTGAATCCTTTTTAAATGAATTATGTAAGCAATTTAATATAACTATTTTATTTTCTACTGGTTTTAATTCCTTTAGTTTTTAATCAACAAGATAGTAGCCAAGGATTAAATACTATCCGTAGAGTAATCACTGCTGTTTTTAATATACTCCAACCTTGATTATGAGCATTTACAACCAAACAATAGTAAACATTAATTAATAGTCTTTCAGTCTTTGGGGAGTCTTCACCAGTCTGCCACTTCTTGTCACAGTAGGTCTCTTAAATGCTACATCTCTGGAAGGCATTTTGTTAGAGCGTGCAGTAATCTCTTCTGTCGGTGCATATATGCCTCTACACTGTTAAAAATTTCCGTGAAATTACGGAATTTTTTACGGAAATTCGCCGTAAATATACGGAAATTGAGTCCGTAAAAATTAAATACGGACATGTCCCCGTATTTAAAAAAATACGGACATTTCCGTAAAGAATTTTTACAAGTCTATGTGTAATTTTACGGAAATTTTCCGTTAATGTACGGAGCATATCGTCACATAGTACAAATAAAGGAAATGTGTTGGTAAACATTGCAAGATTACACATTTCTTTAAGATTAAAAAATATATGCTGGTATAATTTTAGCTGTATACGTCCGTCCACACGTTTATTTCAGTTTATTATTAGATTGAGGAATGTTTTCATACTATCGGGAACTGTTTTTTTATCATGTTGGCTACTCTGAACGCAGCAAAAGAAGCAGCGAAAACCGATGAACTCTGCAGTCGGCAAAAATAAATATTTTATTTCCGTTTTGAAAATGGATACGCTTACTAATTTCAAATTTGTTAACTGTATTTGTACCTGTTGAAGAATAAGTACATTCTGTTTTAGAAGAGGACAATGAAAGGTAAGTGACTTATTTACTTAAATATTTTGTATTCGACGTAATTACTAACCACGTGGCGTTAAGGTTAGGTATTTCGCATTTAGTTTTACTTCGTTTAATTGAGAGGGGTATACTCTGAAATGCTGTAGAATAACGGTGGTTGAATTAGTATATATCGTATATGTGTTTGCTATACTTAAGTTTCCCGTTTTAAAATACGTGGGAAATTCTAATTTTTATTTGGCCTAAATAGAGCCTGAAGGTTAATGTAGCCTAGTTGTTTGAAAGTTCTACGTTTATTTTGTGAAGAATTACGGGAAATTCATATATAATTTGTTAGTATTTGTAAACTATTTGTGTGTTAGAAATGTGTCTGGTAAATATCAATCACTACTCATCGCGTACCGATGAAAATTGTTTCCATAGAAGTAGTCGTACGTAAAAAATATTGTAGTTTTCTAATTTAAACATTTTTCGATTAGTTCATTGCATCCATGAATCTTTTTTGTGTACATTTTTGCACAAAGATATCGGACAAGTCATGTTTACAATATAGGCAGTCAAATGAATAAATTACATTATATACATTTAAGGTTACGTTAGGTTGCATTGGTTAGGTTAGTGTACGTTGAATTAGGTTAGTTTTTGTTAGGTTCGGTTATTTTACAGTTAAGTT
>PNEQ01061770.1:0-10494 GCA_003012365.1 Medauroidea extradentata | reverse complement strand
GTATACAAGTCCTCGGAGTCATCTACCCCTCAGCGAGGCCATGTCTACAAGTCCTCGGAGTCATCTACCCCTCAGCGAGGCCATGTCTACAAGTCCTCGGAGTCATCTACCCCTCAGCGAGGCCATATCTACAAGTCCTCGGAGTCATCTACCCCTCAGCGAGGCCATGTCTACAAGTCCTCGGAGTCATCTACCCCTCAGCGAGGCCATGTCTACAAGTCCTCGGAGTCATCTACAGTTGGTGGATCAAGCTTAAACCATGACATTTTAAGATGTACAGTCATGGAAAAAGGATAATTTTCAGGAAAATGGGAAATTTTGTAAAACTTTTTGAGGTTGAATAGGGAAGTTTTGTGGATAAATATTCAAAATTTGGTTTTAACGTTATCCAAGATGGCTGCCACACGTGTTTCCTCAGTCCACAGCCCCTGCGTTTTAACATACCCGACAATACAAATAACGTACAGCGCTTCATAATTATCAGGAAAAGTAATTTTTAACTCAATATTTAATACATGCATTACCTATAGTATATTGCTGCAAATAATAAATATTGTTTTAGGGGTGTATGTCTTGCACAAAAATAATTAAAATTTACGTATCCCCTTTTTAATTTGATCATTATAGTAAAAATTTTATTGTAGAACAATAATATACTTATTGCATAAGATAGTTCTGTTAAATAGAAACAGGTTTAGTTTATGGCACCAACTTCAAGGTCAATCTACGTAGACAGAGAATACCAACGTATCTTATTGTTGTAACACTGATCGCATCTATACTTGTAATTGTTAAGATAATGCCTACGTCATATAACTTCGCTACAATACCTATTATTATAACAAACAGCTCCATTTGTATTAATGTAATAGCTGGTTCCCGTAACTTCGTTTGCGGGGTCTTCGATTTAATGCGATAATATTTCTGAGACAAATAAGTTTTTAAAAGGGCTAAATGGGGCTAAATTACGTTAAATATCAATTACATCCGGTTTAGAACCATTTTGAAATTGAAAATTGTTCCTCAAATGTTCTGGGTATATTGCGCGGACGCACGAACAAATCACCAAGGTTTTACTTTTTTTTTGCTAAGTTTTCGGGTGTCCCAACCCCCCCCCCCTTTTTTTTTCTCCTTTTGCATTTCTTGAGAGTATCCTGCTCGGTCCCTCTACCTCGTTTTGCCTTGCCCCGACCAAATTTTATTTTCGCAAAACTTTAATAGCGTTTGGATGACTGGTATAGAACACCATAGAAGACAAACGAACAATAATTTTTATGACATAATCGAACAGTCCGCCTGCGGTATTGCCCGCGTGTGTTACTTGTAACAGCTAGCATTTACTTCAATTGAAAGACCTCTATATTCGCAGATTATTAGCTCGGCCATCAAGTGTTAGGGTAACCAAGCTGCAGGTCGTGCTTACTCTGCAACTGGCTACGTAGCTATAGTTGTCATGTCAAAAACTGTCCTTAGCTTATCGTTGCTAATCTTAAAAACTGCCCAGGCTGGATGGCGTAAGATTTATACGTGGTATGATGACTCGCTTACATCTAGCATGGGCATGGCCATTGATGACTGTACCATCAACACGTACCGTCTAAGGTAATTAAAAATAAACATAACACGTCACTGGGCACATATAAGTTGTGCAACCATATGTAACGGTGTAATATCAGAATAGTAACTTCCCTATAAATAACTTATCTATAGCTGCACTATCTTTCTTGGATCGACTGCATTAAGAGGTTTACAAATACTATAAATACCCCTCCCCCCAAATGGGTAATTGAGAGTTATTTTTACATAATTAAAACTTGGCTAATTATTTTTCATGTTAACGTAAGAATAATTCTGAGGCAAAAGATATCTGAATTGGTTAAGTATATATCATGGGGTGAATAAAAACTAATTTTGCGCATTTTCAACTTCTTAGTGATTGAACATTGTAAAATGTTACCAATACGTGTTAACTTTTGTAAAGGGATCCAACTGAGGGGAAAAGAACGCCGATAATCTGCTGAGTCTAAGTGTAAACGCCAATTAATTAAACAACTTTTTTCATACATTCACAGCTCTCAAGAGGTCTTATTTAGAAAAGTTCAGAACTGTGTTTACGGGTATTTACTTATTCATCATCATAAAACGAAAAGCAACTCTATATCTCAACGTGTTCGATAGCACTCGTGGATTTGTCTAGAACTCATTCGATGTCTTTTCCTCCCCACAGAGTTTTAATTTCTAAAAAACTTCATAGACAATTAAGTATGCGCGTCAAATTTAAGTGGAACCCGTGACGATAGCCCATTGAATTCTATACATATATATATATATATAATATATAGACAATCAATTGAAAAAAAAAATTTCATCCCGTATAGTCACCTTTCACCCCCTTTGGTGACATATTTTTAAAAAATCAAAATATTTTAGGAATTTAAGTAAACAATAATATTAAGCAAAAATCGCGTCGATGTCAAAAATATCAGTGGGATATATATATATATATATATATATATATATATATATATATATATATATATATATATATATATATATATATTATATACTAGCAGTCCCCCGCGGCTTTGCTCGCGAGTATTATTCGTAACTGATAATATTTACTTTAACTGAAAAACCTCTTTATACACAAGATTGGTACTTCAGTCATCAAGTGTTAGAATGTCCAAACTGCTAGTTGAACTAATTCTGCAGCAGGATAAGTAGCTATAGCTGTCCACGCGAAAAGCAGTCTTAAGTTTGTCCCTGCCACTAACAGCGACTTCGCCTGGGCCTTATTTATAGCCCTGCCTATTTGACGTTGTGGGGTAACTACAGACACCTAAGGTAAGAGGTTAATCGAATGAGAAACATCTGTTTACCCTGTGCACAACCATTAGTGACGGTGTCCTCAATAATATATTTTCAAAATATTCACTTTAACTTTATTGACATTACAAAGTTTCAGAGGGTAAAGGTTTCGCGGAAACGTATTTGGTGCCCCAAACCTGAGATTAGTGAGATGATATATCGTCGGTTTACTGTCAAAAGTGACAAAGTCAAAATGAGATAAAATTATAAAAATGCTAGGAATATGTATATGTTGTTCAAGAACAATTGCTCAAGTTTAAAGTCTATTCGTAGTTTCGTCGTTTCGTACTGTTGTGTCACAGTATAGTGACATACCACATTTTTGTTAATATCTACAATTTAATACTGTTTTTAAACGAAATAGCAACTAAGACTTAATCACTTTTGGCGTAATACCGACGATATGTCAGCTGATATTGTAGAGGAACCTAAGTGGAAAGTGAACTACAATTTTACCCCTTTTAAAGACTACATGTAAATTGCACTAATTCGATCTGCCTTATAGTTTTTGTGTGTCAGAATTGAACGTTTGCACGCAGCTTTTAACGGAATTCGAGCCCAGAACCTCCCGGAATTTAGACCTGAGTGGCAAACAACTGCGTCACGTAACGTCGAAATAATTCATGAAAATAAAATTTATTGAAAAAAATTTAATAAAATATCTGTATCCTGGGCTTATACAGGTTGTACAACACCACGTCTCGATAAGTTACTCTAGTGAAACTCCTGTATAAGTTGTTTCTCGCTGCTCGTTCCTGCTTTTCGGATCGTCTGCCTTGATTATTGACCAACTAAGTTTTATTCTTAATAATCACGTTTCTTATAAAGAAAAAAATTACATACATATTTTTTTAAATATTTACGTAAGCATCACTCTGACGCGAACAACACCTCAATATCGCTACTTTTTAGATAGATATCGTGGGTTGATGGAAAACAAATTTTCTGCTTTTTCGCCCTTTTGGGTGTCGAATTTCGAAATATTTTAAATTTTTGTTTTAGACATTTGTATAAGTATCCAACTGAAGTGTAAATCACATCGCTAGCCCGTTCAGTCGAATCAAAATCTATCATTCAATAAAAAGAACACGTATCAACCCTGCACAGTATTGAGAAATCGAATTTCGAAAAATGTGAAAACCGTTTTGCGATAGTTTCTGTAATCATCATCCTGAAGCAAAAATTAATTGTATATCTCGACGGGTTCGATAAATATCGAGGATTTATCTAAAACACGTTCTAGGTCTTTTCACCACTTAAGAGAGTAAATTTCGAAAAACCCTTGAATCACGTTTTAGAATACTTTATTTGTATCTCGTGGACGTAAAAAACACAACATTAGCCCGCTGGGTTCAAGATATATCGACGATTAATTGAAAACGCTTTTCACCACTTTTCACCCCTTTTCACGTCCTTTAGTGGCGAATTTCGAAAATTCCTGAAATCACTTTTTTAGGTATTTGAGTAAGCATAAATCCTAAACAAAAATCACTTCTCTATATAAAAAACTATGGGCTCGATATATATCGATTGTGAGTCGAAAACTCATATTACCCCATTTTTAACCGGTTTAGGGCCGAATTCGGAAAATATATTTTAAATGGTACTTGGAATATTTACAAAAGCACCAATTTAAAGCAAGGAGTACTTCGATATCTCGATTGATTCGATAGATATGGAAGGATAATCGAAAACACATTTCACGTATTTTCACCCCTTTAAATAAAGAATTTCCAAACGATTTTGAGTCCTGTCATAGACATTTGTAAAAGTAACCAATTGAAGTTAAAATCACGACGATAGCCAATTGTATTTCAAAGACAAAGACGATTCATTAAAAACACATTTTGCCCCTTTTTACTGTCTGGGGGTCGAATTTCACAAAACCTAAAACTACTTTTTGGGTATTTACGTAAGCAATATTTTGAAGCGATTATTAACTCTCTATCCCGAAGGGTTCGATAGATATCGATAGTTGATTGGAAACACATTTAAGGTCTTTTCAGCCCCTTAAAAGTTGAACTTCGAGAAATCCTTAAATTGGCTAATATGCATTTTTACGAGTGTCCTATTATAGTTAATATCACCATCATTGGCCATCGGGTTTGAGCTCTATCGACGTTTTTCGGAAACACATTTCACCCCTTTTCACCCCCTTAGAGTTCGAATTTCGAAAAATCCCTTCTTAGTGCTCGCCTACGACCTGAAGGGAACCCCCACAAAAAATTTCACGATTCTAGGTCCAGTGGTTTGGGCTGCAGTTTGATATGTCAGTCAATCAATCAACTTTTATTTATATATATATATATATATATATATATATATATATATATATATATATATATATATATATATCGTTAATGAATCAGAAAATGTTTGAAAGTTTTTCATAACTTTGGGTTGGAATTTGGAAAGTATCCTGGAATTGTATATTGGGTCTTTACGTAAAAGTAATTAAGAAGCAGCAGCACTTCGATAATTTGACTGGTTCAATAGTTATGGAAGAATAATCGAAAACATATGTCACGTCTTTTCACTCAATTATAGACTTTCGAAACGTCTTGAAGTCCTATGACTGGATTTATTTCCTTGGACATACTCCATTGCGAAATAAATGACTGTCAAAAGAAAACTAAAAATTAGAAAAGAAAACATAAATAAGCAGAGTATGCTTTAGTCATCAGGATACATACACAACATGAAATTCCAAAACTGGAATCTGGTCAGATAAAAAAAGGAACAAACAGAAAATAAAAGAAATAACAAAATATAAAAAAAATAGCTAAGTTGACATGCAACACAACGATGAGACGAAACAAAAACCCAAACAGAAACACAGCAATTGACACAACTATGAGACTAAACAAAACACAAAGATGTCGGACACAAACAGAAAAAACAACAAACAACACAAACGATGAGACGAAATAAAACACAGTAGTTTTCCAAACAGTCAGTATGAACGACGTTTCGGGAACTGGAATCTGTTTCCCTCATCAGGTGATGACATATTGCTGCTTTATTACTATTTATCAAAATGTTGTGACCTCACAGTTTTTCAAAGGAAAGTATTTATGATTACAGAATGTATAAGCTGTAAAATGTAGGGTGTGGATAATATAGACCAATCACACACAAGTATGATTTGGTATGGCGGTAATTATTTACATTTTCTGTATAAAAATTTGCCGCCGATACACGATATAAATATTACATTTCGCAAATGTAGTGAGATCAAGAGAGTGAGAGAATTTGGTCAGCGCTTAACATCTAGGTCCTTAGCGCCGGTGAGGGGTAACATGATGTGAGTATGGAGTAGCGCTGGAATGAAGGGGTGGGGAAAACGGGAGATCCCCTAGAAAACCCGCTGACGAATGATATCATCCGGCACGGTTTCAAAATGCGCAAATTCCGGGGCCCGACCACCGCCGGGAATCCACCCCGGATCGCCTTGGTGGAAGGTGATTGGTCTGCCCACTCGGCCACCGCGGCCCCTGCCAGATGTACTGTTTACTTCAGTAGCCAACTGTTAAATGAGTCTTGAAAAAAAAATAATTAAAGGCCACGGTTTATAGAACTTTTCATCGTCAATTTTGTTTTTTATATTTTTACCAGATATTATTTTCCTTATTTTAGACAAAAATTTTGACAAAATGTTTTTCTTATTAAATGTTTGCGTATCTCGTAGTTTTCGCATAATGACTCGTAAACAACAAAATTAGCATTTTACGGTTTTACGTACGTCAATAAAGCCAAATTACATAACAAACTGAAAAAAAAAAATGCACAGTGATTATGAATGTTATAGCCTACAACTTGACGCAAGCCTACACAGAAACAAAAAACAAAAATATTTTTTTAACTTTTAAAAATTGTTTAAATATTTAATTTTTCATTTCAAATTTCAGATTTTTTTTAAATACAATAATATTTTATTACTTGTTTTTATGTATGTCAAGTTGTAGCCTACATCACCACTACCACTCTGATTTTTTTTTTTTTTTTTTTTTTTTTTTTTTTTTTTTTTTTTTTTTTTTTTTTTTTTTTTTTTTTTTTTTTTTTTTTTTTTTTTTTTTTTTTTTTTTTTTTTTTTTTTTTTTTTTTGTTTGCTATGTCAGTTTGTTTTAGTGACGTACATAAAACAGTAAAATGCAAATGTTGGCGTTTACGAGTCATTACGCAAAAACTATGAGAGATAAGAATATTTCATAACAGCAAGATTCTTTCATACTGTATGTTTAAAATAAAATTGGTACAAATATAAAAATAAAAAACTGACGATGAAAATTGTAGACGCACCCTTAACTTACATATAATAACTTAAATGCGATTTGGCATTTACATTCATGATTTATAGTTTAAATTTTAAAGACAAATACCTTAAATATGTAAATATATCCAAAGTTTACGATCCAATATGATTTAAAAATATGTATTAAGGGTGTTCACATGATAAAAATACATAATTTTATATTTTTACGACATAGCGTTAATTCTGTAGACATTCTGCGTGACTCATTTTTCCACTTCTGAAAACAATTTAGTTCTAGTAGACTTCCCATCGTGGCAGGTCAAAGTATAAATTAGCATGATACGAGAACATGAGAGAAACCAACGGACTTATTCGTACAAAATAATTTACACTGAAATGTGTTATTATGGGCCGTATGCTTACACAACAAAGTCCCTTTGTATATTTTAAATATTACCATAAATGAAGAGAGTTTTCATAATGTTAGATTGTATTAATACAGAGGAATTGTATTCTTTGTTTTTAACCCTCGACGCTGAAAGATGGATGTTATAAGTTTGACATGTCTGTCTGTGGCATCATAGCTCCTAAACGAACGGACCGATTTTGATGCGGTTTTTTTTATTCGTTAGAAAGCTGACTTGATCGAGAGTGGTCTTAGACACAATTCAAGGAAATCTGTTCAGTCTTTTGGAGATATTCAGCTCTTTCGTAGTTTTTTAGTGAATGTGAGCAATTCTAATGGTCTGTTCAATTTGAAATTTAGTATCCTGTTAGTCGGGGGGTTTTCAAATTTCTCGACTTGTTAAGCCTTTTAGAGTATGCCCCATAGTAACTAGTTTCAGTGTAAATATTTCATTAAAGTAAGAAAGTTAGTCTTTGTTATTTGTACGTCCCCATAACATGAAAATTTTTTACTTAGACATGTCGCTGTGGGAAGATTATCAAACCTAAAAATATTTTAGAATTGGAAAATGTCGTCAGAAGTAACGTCTATGAAACTAACACTTTGACGAACAAATATAAAACTACGCATTTTCGTCACGAGAACACCCTTAATGTGGTACATCACATTTTTTGCCATCCAATGTGTATTTTGTCAGTCAAAATACTCTTTAGCAACTTGTAATTTTTTTCTTTATGGCCTTCAAGTAACATTCGTATTGGCCTAATGTGATGTAGAGTACAATTTTGTTATCTTCAACTGAAATATTTTTCACCCAAATTATATTACAGCGGTTAAATTACATTGAAAATTAGTTTCAGAAACATTCTGCATGATTTTTATGTCAATTAATATTTTATATATTTATTCTCTTCACATCGTACATAACCTAATTAATATATTAACTATAGTTCACAATTTCAAACAATAACATTCAGCGGTTCAGAGTCAGGTTAAAAAAATTAATGGAATTATTCGTTGATGTGAAATTGTGAAACACTGTTACAACTTAATCCAATATAATTTATAAAATTATCTCGGTTCATTTGTTCGTGAAACCGGTCCTTAGTAGTCTTAACATGTTGATCATAAAATTGTATTACGCTGGTTCGTAGAACATTAGCCTTGTTTTTATTCTGATAGTATTGTATTTTGTTGGTATATACCATTGCGAATAATTTTTAAATAATGGTGTAAATAATGTGATATTGGCATTAAATGCCATTCTGAAAACTAAAATTACTTCAGTGAATGAAGCAGTAACAAAAAATTGATTTTTTATTGTTTTTTTGTGTTTAACAGGTTTTTTTTTATTTTGTACATTTGTCTATACAGTACATTAATTAGGTTGGTGTATTAAAAATGTGTTAAAATATGAAATGTAAATGCTGTTTTTTCCAAATCACATCAGTCAGTATATAATTTATACATGCATATTTTATAATGAACAACGGTTCTTAAGTTTCATCAATTGTAGTCACATGTTATGTAAAACTGCGTAAACCAGAACCACAAGCTCATTTTTGTAAAGAAATAGTGTTTCTGTTTCAGTTTTAAATGCTAATAAACGGCATTTAATTATTACAATTAATATGTAATTTTTTAATTGATATGCAATAATTAGTTATTTAAGTATAACTTACAAATTTTTCCTGTGCATTGTCATCTACGGGTTGAATTTCTAGTACATTGGTGATTGAGTATTGGGAACCAAACAACACGACAACACAACTATGAGAATGCTGTATGTCAGAAATAATTACTCGAATGCTATATGGGCGATACTTAAAATTCTAAAAATGTGTTTGTTTTATTATCATATTCACGTCTTTATCTCCTTGAAGATAGTCTATGTGCAACAGGCAATGTTGACAGGACTGCACTAATATGTTAAACAGAAGCCTTATTCTAAAACATTGTTTTGCCATGATAGCGTTCATAAAGGTCCGGATACAATAGACACAGGTAATTGGCGAAGTTTATATTGCACTCACAACGCTGAGTTCGTAGATCAGCTCTGGCAGCTTGATAATCAGCTGTTCTCTCTTACAGCATATGGTGTTGTTGGCATTGAGAAGTAGGGCGCTATATGACTTTGGCCAGCTACATTCCACTCCTCTCCTCTACTTTCTGTGCCTGCTCGACTGACAGGTATACGTGTGGTGGAGAGAAGCAGTCACCATCGCGCTAGAGGGGAGGGAGTAGTTCCGAACACTGCCGCCAGCCCCGGGCGAAACATTATACGTCCATGAACACGAAGCATTAGTTCCCACGGAAGTAGGCGCCACTGACAGGTATACTTAGGGTGGGGAGAAGCAGTCACCAGTGTTGCTAAAGGGGAGGGAGGAGTTCCGAACACTGCCGCCAGCCACGGGCGAAACAATATACGTCCATGAACACGAAGCATTAGTTCCCACGGAAGTAGGCGCCACTGACAGGTATACTTAGGGTGGGGAGAAGCAGTCACCAGTGTTGCTAGAGGGGAGGGAGTAGTTCCGAACACTGCCGCCAGCCACGGGTGAAACAATATACGTCCATGAACACGAAGCATTAGTTCCCACGGAAGTAGGCGCCACTGACAGGTATACGTGGGGTGGGGAGAAGCAGTCACCAGTGTTGCTAAAGGGGAGGGAGTAGTTCCGAACACTGCCGCCAGCCACGGGCGAAACAATATACGTCCATGAACACGAAGCATTAGTTCCCACGGAAGTAGGCGCCACTGACAGGTATACTTAGGGTGGGGAGAAGCAGTCACCAGTGTTGCTAGAGGGGAGGGAGTAGTTCCGAACACTGCCGCCAGCCACGGGCGAAACAATATACGTCCATGAACACGAAGCATTAGTTCCCACGGAAGTAGGCGCCACTGACAGGTATACGTGGGGTGGGGAGAAGCAGTCACCAGTGTTGCTAAAGGGGAGGGAGTAGTTCC
>PNEQ01061769.1:33241-67718 GCA_003012365.1 Medauroidea extradentata | reverse complement strand
TGGTTGATAGCTCCATTATAATCTTGCTAGACAAAGCATCTTGAGAATTTTAAAGCTATATTTCGAGTGTTAGAAGTGGGCTTAGGACAAAACCAATGATACCAACGTATTCTACACGAAATTTCCTATAATAATATGCTGAAAAGTCATTTTCTCAGTTTTGGCTGATAGCACCCTTCTAATCCTCAGCCCTTCAATTATTTTATAATTATCTCACAATCTCCACGGGAAAATAGTTCCATATTTGATTTCATACTCCTGAAAGAGGCTTATGCACCTGACGAATGAACGGTATTATGGTGTGCCGCGCCTATTATTTTCTACGCAAAACAGCTAAACTTATTAACAATGCGTTTATCTACGAAAATAACACACGGTTAAAACTAGGCCTCTATCATTTTAAAAATACAACATGCTTATCATAAACATGTTTTTAGGGCTCCGTCAAAATTTATTAAAACGGTTTTTTAGACAGCTGTAACTAGAAAAATACAACCCGGATTCGTAAAATACAAAGTTGGAAGCATTCGTTGGACTTTACTAAACATTCTTAGAATAAAATTGTAGGATCGCCGTTTTAAGTCCCATGGGAAAACAAATAGTACGACAATACTGCACGTCAGTTTGGTGCGCCGCGAATAGAAGCGATGCTGTTGCCGTCGAGTGTAGAAAGCTGAACATTATCGTTTCACTGTCTCCGCGCATCAAACGCGGAAAATTACATTCGGTGCATAGCCCTCTTAAAATACTACCAGTAACCAGTTATTTAAGTACCATAAAACGTTTTTAAATATGTTTTTATAGTTGTCGTAAAATATATGTTCTACGGAGCTTAATTATATAAAATGACAAACTCAGAATTTTTACAACTGAAAATATTTTGATAAACTTAATATGTACTGCATCACAAATTTAAAAATAAATAATCAGCATGCGCCAATCCCCCATAAAGGAGATAACAGATATTTTTTGGATTTCTGTATTTTTCATCCTATTTATTTCAGATTCATATCTAAAAAATTTAACTTATGGCACTAAATGTGTATTGTTAAATATTCTGATGTAACAAATAACTGCCAGTTATATTTCATCTATTACGTATGAAACCTTTAAAAGTTAATAATTAATATTCTTATATGCAACTTTCTAAAGGATAGACTTCCTCAGACATTCAAGCAATACCTACTTTAAGTAAATCACAGAGCCTATACTCTGTGTTGTTACTGTAGTTAGAGTTTTAATAATTAAGCTTAAATACATTTAATTCTAAAACAGTGATAAATAAAAGATTTCAAGTATAGTTCCAGGTTAAATCATCTCATAAAATAAGTACACTAACGGTGGTTGTATTAAGTCACGTGGTGAGCATGGGTGGGGTAATGTCAGCTAGAGACGTGCAAACAGTAACCGGAGTAGAATTTTCAAGCGTGTAATCTTGAATTTCTTGAAGGCTTTTTACGTGGTTATCAATCAAACTTGGTCGCGTGACTGAGCAAGACTACGTAACTCCAGCAGTTAACGCATTATAACATTCTTAAGGGGGTCCTGACTGGCGCTCAAACTGCGTGCAGCGTGTTCGGAGTTACATTTTATCTCAGGCACCAGTAAACGTGCGTCCACAATGCTTATCTACGGAAAGAAAACACACTTCAGACTACTTGTGAATATGATTAAAATACATCAAGCATTAATTTAAAGCTGCTGAAATCGACCCTTTCACACAGTTGTTTCTCAAGGTAAATGTACAGGACTTGTTAGAAACTGAGGTCTACAACTATACTGGACTTTGCTACAGTGACGAGATCAGTAAAAGTATAGAGCCACCACTTAAATTAAGTCCTATAATAAAAACGTTACGAGAACACTGCACCCGCGTTAATTACGACTTTGGGCGTTGAGTCATCACAATAAATGTGCCGGTCGACATCGCTCGTAAAGCCGCATAATTTTTCGTCTCTCTTACTGTCTCTCTCGCGCGCTCTCTCTCTCTCTCTCTCTCTCTCTCTCTCTCACACACACACATGTACACACACATACACACACACCTTAACCAGTCACTCACTTAAATGCAGTGTTTAAATTGGCCACCTAAGGAAACCCTTGTCGGGTGAGTGAGTGAGATTTTGGTCAGCACTCAACATCTAGGTCTTTGGCGCTTGTGAGAGGCGACATGATGTGAGTATAGAGCAGCGCCGGAATGAAGGGGCGGGGGAAACTGGAGATCCCTGAGAAAACCCGTCGATCGACGGCATTGTCCGGCACAATTGCCACATGCGAAAATCCGAGGACTGACCCAGCCGGGAATCGAACTCGGATCGCCTTGGTGGGTGGCGATTCAAACCCTTGAAAAATGCATAACAGACGTTATATCGCACATGCCGATGAAAGAATTTACGGTAATGGCACATATACGCCTTGAATGTCTCCTTCCGCTTAGGGTACGAACTACATACCCTTCCCAAACCCTATACACGAATTCACTAAAGGCAAAGTATGTGCTTCATGAAAGATACAAGGACTTAATAACGGAAATGGCGCAAAGGCAAGTGATAAAGAGCTCGTTGCACTGAAACAGAACATTTCACAACGTCACATTTCTTTTTGTGGATGGCCCGAGAGGAATCCTGAATTGAAAATCTGAACTTGGCTTGCTCTATGGCATTGGTAAGACAACGACTGTAGCGCCTCCAAATAACAAAAAGAAAAAAAATTAAACATACATTATATACACGAAAAATTACATACCAAATGTATACCCTAACAGGAGTTTTTCAAGGAGATCTTCACATTTCAACAATGGAAATTTTTTTCGTTTGCTTGACGTATCACAATTATACGAAGTGTATGGAGATGTCTGGAGTATATGAAATGTACTATGCGCATTAATATTAATAGAGGCGTAGATGTAGGTAACTTCAATTATTCATTTACGAAGCCCAGTACTACCACACACACATACGAAGCATGTGTCATCCTAGAAATCCAGGTGTAGGGGAAGAAATGAAAAAAATACCGAAAATAATGGTACGTATATTTGTGAAAGAAGAATGACATGGAAGCTGGAATTAATAATTTTAGCAATAAACTTTTTTTAATACTAACAATATCCCTCTCTTTAAAGCCTTCCATGGATATCTTTTGCAGCTGGGAAGTTTGGAAGTATAACTTCTGCATCTATACAGAGAAACAGATTAGTACATATAACTAACGCATGTACAGCAAAGAAAAGCTGCAATGAAGTTATATCTTTACAGAAATTTTATTTTGAATATATTCTGAAGGTATTGATAAAGGTACCTAATCTTTATTCTTACAACTGTGATGAACAAAATAAAAAGATCGATTTAGTTATTTTTGGCCTGCACACAAATATGGAGATTTGGTTGGGGATATTTTCACTGGTTCCTCTCGACCACAACTTTCTTCCTTGTGACCGGTGTTTTGGTTACAATGAACAGGATCTCAGAAAAACAGAAATGTCACCTAAGAATCAAAGTTGACGAAACTTTCCCATGAAGACGATCAGGCTCAATTCCCGGCGGGGCCAATCCCCGAATTTTCGTATGTGGGAAACGTGGCGGACGATGCTGCTATTTGGCGTTATTTCTCTGGGATATCCTTCCCCCCACCTTTTATTCCGGTTTATTTTATACTAAAACTATTTTCACTTTTCTATCTGACTAATTGAAGCAATGCATTCTAAAGCGAAGGCACTTAATTACTAAGCGTTTCGAAACACACGTCTGAAACATATTACAGCGTATTTGCATAATAACGTAAACAGTTACAAATTTCGTTAATCGAACGATTACGGGATTTGATTTATCTTACTTACTTAAACGGCCACGTATTTAACATAAAATTTAGTTTTTCTGTATTTAACGAAACCTAGTGATTGGTATAAGTTACGAAATGCCTGCAAGCTTGCTTTAATTTTCATAAATATACTCTAGATGGGGCAATTGTAATCGTAGTTGAAGTTTTAAAAATTTAATTATTAAATGATCGCTCATCACACTATCGTGACCACTAGGTTGTTGTAAAATACTCTATTCAAAAAGGTTTTGCACCAACTGAAAACGGCCATATACTATCGGAGATACAGTTTCATGTTTTGTCATATCAAACATGATATTCTTCACATATGTGTGTGTTCGTGACACATTTCTCCTTGAACATTTGCATTCTAAGATTGAAATCTTCTGATTGTGCGAACATTGTTTTAGTAATTCATTACTGCAATAATAACTCTGTGTTTATTGAAGTGCATAAATAAAATCTAATTGAAGAGACGATTTGAGGATTTCAAATCAGTTGCTGTTGAGAACTTAGGATTGGAACCTATTTAACACTAAATTTATCGGCTAGAACATAGCCGGCAACTTTAATGGCGGATTTGGAGTAGTTTCATAGTATCTTATGTACTGCTTAAAAGCACATCGTATTACACAGCGTTTGGATGAAGCAGCGAAATAGTTTAAACAACACACACAAACACACACACATATAAATATATATGTGTGTGTGTAGGCCTACACATACATTTTTTTTATTTTACAATTTCACTTGGAAATTACGTATAGGCCTAGATGTTATGAAAATATTATCTTCTGTTCAATGCGAAAGGATATGCAGTACATTTGGAGAATTCTGTTATTAATACTAATTAATTAAATTTTGGTATATCTTGGACAGAACACTGGAAAATGCTTCTTTATCAAGGTCGTTAATACCAAACACTAAATACCTAACAAATAAATAGCTTTTTAGTGTGCTCAATCTTGTCACATGTGACCATTCAAATAAGTACACGCCTCAAAACCAAGCTTTCAAAAGTGTTCTGTCGCGAACCAACTGAAGATTATATCGATATTGTGTTACGAGACTTACGCGAGAGACAACAGCCGAGGCGAAATGTGCATCTTCTTTCTTTCGAGGCCATCCTCGTCTCCACGGAGGCCAACGTGGACTCGGTGTCTCGACGGCAGAAGCGTGCGTCGTACATAATTATTTTGAACACCCGGTGTCACACGGCAGACGTCGCAAAACACGAGTACCGATGTCTTCGGTCGACGAACGTCCCAAGTCTCGGGCCCGGGCCCCGACAGACGTGGCGAGTTTGTTGACAGTCGCCGGGTGATCTGCTGACGTCCTAGATGGCAATGTGTTTGTACGTGTCTGTGTGCGCGCGCTCTCGTGGCGGATGTACAAACAGAGCTTCGTTTTCGGATCACTGACGCACTTGTGACTCACTCTTCTTCCTATCTTCTGACAAGCGATATCTACTCGCACGAGACAGTGGACGGCTGGACCTTGTCTTCTCCAGCCACTGGAAGAGATAACAAACTTCTTCCCCGTCTCCGGCGACAAACACGACTCGGTTTGATCTGCAAGTAGTCCGCATTTGTCTTGTAGTTCTTTTACAGCTTGCATTGCCTTCCTCCGCAGAGGAGTCATCCACCCGACGTCGTCATGTCTTTAACGCCCGCCGCGACGAAGCAAGTAAACCGCAACCCGTTCCAAAAATTTTGTTTCCTTCGACGAGGAGGAGTTCTTTTGTTTGAATAACTTAAAATGAAATATTGTCACTACTACTCTCATACATAAAGATTTTGTGAGCATTTTAAGGAATAAAACAGTATACAGACTGTCCACAAACGACCGTATAAAAAACACATCTAGCGAATATTGGTTTAATTTGGAGACGATAAATTTTAGTGTCAAAATGTTGTACGACGACATTTTAGGCGCACAGTGTGGCAGAACTGCACGTAGAAAATAACTTCGCGTCAAGGTATTATTTGATGTACGTTATGTTGAGTAAACGTTATTTCGTGTTCGGAATGCACGGCATTGGTACCTGCCCCCATAATATGGTAGGTCAGAACAGTAGCAGCAATATAAGTGTTATATCTGTAGAGCGCGAGAGGGTTATTTTCTCCACGCAGTATTGACACATTACGCACGTAAAATGTCACTGTGCAACATTTTGCCTGCCGCTTACATTTTCGTCTCCAGTTTAGCCCAGAATTCGCGTGGTGTGCTTATTATGCGGCTGTTGGACAGCCTGTATAATATTATGTATGTATTTTGTAGATTTTTATGCCACTAAACAGCCGAAGGCGAATGACAGAGTGATACATGCAATACACTTACATACATTACAAACAACAAACAATTACAAGATATCATGCACCTAAAATAACTCAATACATTAATCCGACAACACAGCCACACAAGTATCAGACGCGACATTTACAATCCAACCAAAACACAAAGTATGCCCAGGCGAAGAATAATTCTTAGCAATAACAGAAACACAATTACAATAATGTATGTTTTAGTAGTTTTGTAGTGCGATTTTCATTTAACTGAAGGAATCAATGTTACAAAATTATATGCTGTAGCTTTGAACTCATTTTAAATTAGTACAGTTTCTTTGCGAATCATATACCTAAAACACTACCAATTTTGTGATTGTAAGCTTAAATTCTAAACCAGACATATTTAGTAATAACAGAATATGATAAATATCAAGCAGCATATACAAAACGTCCAGTGTGTAAGATATAAGTGTAACATTTTTCAAATTCTGTTTTGTAGTCGAAGTTTGAATAAGATGATAACCTGTTAAATATGTTTCAAAATATATTGCTCCGGCTTATCCAGTCTCCTGGAGTCAACAGCAACGATACCATTAGAATTAACTAATCGGTATTCTAAATAGTAATACAAACACAGAAAAGCGTAAGGCGTAACTAAATGCTGTGTTATAATTTGATGTAACCTTGTATTCATTAGAAATTATGTATTAAATTGTGCTTATAAATTGTGCTTATAATGATGGAAGTATAGTTGCATACAAAGATCACTAAAGTTGATCGAATATAGTAAAATCGTTTGTCATGGTTTCATATTAAATATTTGTTTGCAAAATTAGTTATACTTTTGAACGAAATACATATAACTTTTCTAAAATATAGTGCGACGTGGTTGTTTAAACATCAAATAATGTCATTATATAATTCAATAGGGTCATTTATTTTGCTTATACTTTTATAAATTAGCATGCTGGCTCGCATATTGGAGGACCTGGGTTCATTCAATCCCCGGCTCCGAACATCCTTATTTCGATTTTTGTATGGTTTCCCAAAACGCAAAGACAGCAAACAGTTAACTTATATGACGTTAATTTCGGAGGGTGTAAACAAATCGATATTTCATATGTGTAACTGTAGTAAACATCTTCTACGTCGCTTAAATTTCCAGGCTAGCTTACAGGAAAAGAAATGCTTAAAATCGTAATTTGGCGTGGTGTACGAATATGCAAAATATGGGCAACATCTACTTAACAGTTTAATATTATCACCCTAAATTTACAGGTGTGTAAGTTTGCATCCATCGAGTTATGCGAAGATTCCAAGGATACATTTTTTGCTATAGGACTCTGAGCGATGATCACATAATTTTTTGGAGGAAAGTCTTAAGAAAGTTCAGTATAGGTCGTTCAAAATAAAGTGAGTACTAAAGATTTAACACGTGAAAAAAAATCTCCAACCGTAACTGCACATAATGTAACATTAACAATAGTTACCTTATTACTTGTACGGTAGGCAGCGAATTGCCGTAAGTAGTTCCGTGAATTTTCCTATTCAAATGCAGCAATACTGAAATAAACTTAACTGAATTCAACATAATTGTTTGTTAATATAATTTATTTATTTTTTTGTATCAAACTATAAAGTTTCTATCGACTGTAGAATTTACCTCAAACGCGCAATCATCAAATGACGTGTCCAAATAGGTTATACATTCCCCATCGTTTTGTCGTTACGCGCGGAAAGTTACGAATTGGCTGAAAATATAAATTTAGCAGGACTTTCTTGAGTGCTCACTTAATTCTGAATCGCCTATACACGTTTCTATCTTAATTTCACATATATCCGGTTAGTACCTTTTGAAGTACGGCAGCCTGGAAAGGCTGTTTTTACCTATGTTGGAGGGCTTAGGCACACTGTAATGAGAATATGTCTTAACAATGACATTCCGTCCTTGACCGTAGTATGTTTTCTTTTCATACATTGGCACAATTGGCACACGCGGAATAGTTTATGAACATACTGAAGAACATTAGAAGACAGCACAGTACAACAAAGACATACAGTTTTGCATAAAAGCATTGTCCATTTCGTGATAAAATGTTTCGCTGGATTGACGTTTTCTTCAAGCACAATATCTTACGTCATAAATGTAGGTATTCAAATTAGGCATCATTAATCGTATGTCAGAAGCGCGTTGCTCTGGTAAAATGTTTGGTCACAAAATACTTTCTGTGACTGCCACCTCTTCTGTATTAACTAGATTTCATATCATATGTCTACCACTGATGTATGTTCCACACGCTCGTATATTATTTTGGCGTAATTTGCGTCAAAAACACCATTTGCGCAAATATGTCTTTTTAATGGTTTTGTGTTTTATGTTTAATGTGCCTGGGTTTATGAGACCCTTGACACATAATGTATCAGGAGTTATCGATTTTAAACAAGTATAAATTTGCCTAACCTACACGTATCAATAGGCGTTTACAAAAGCTCAAGAAGGTAGAGTAGGTGAGAAATAATTTCAGCTTAAAGAGTACAAAATCATAACCCGAGTAAAGGTTACCTGTGATCGAATATTCATCTAACAGCTTCTCAATCAACTCCTTACTTACCTGCTCTCGAGAAGGGCGCGAAAAAATGTAAATAGTGCAGATTGACTAGCCATAACCCGAGTGAAGTGAAACTGGTTGCACTGTATCCGAATTATCGAAGAAACAAGAATGAAACGAATATTGTATGTAACACAAACCAAACGTAAAGAATGTACTGCAGAGGTCTCAATTAGCAAATTTTAAACACATATAAAATAAGTATGTTTAGTATTGTTCCCAGCAGTGGCGTAGCCAGGATTTGTGTAAGAGGGTGATTTAACCTGAGAATAATATAATGACCGCTGACCACCCCTTTAAATTTGGGGGTTGGGGAGAGGTCCTAGCCCTGGAAAATTTGGATTTCAATGTACAAATGAGTGCTATTTTATAGTTTTTCGTACCGAAACATTGAATATTTTGCTGGTATAAATATTATTAATTTTTGAATATAATTTTTTTAGATAAAAAATTGCGGTTTATTGGAAGAAGGGGAGGAGTGGTTGAACCTCCAACCGCTAGCCCCCTCCCTCTGGCTTGGCCCCTGGTTCCTACCGTCTTGAAACCCTGAACACCATATAACGCGTTCATCAAGATTCTGGTGATCGACAAAACCTGGTCATGTGACTGAGAAAACCTACCCTACTCCAGCACGTGAGCTTTTGTAAACAGTCTTTGTGGTGTATTTGGTTGGAGCACTTGTCTAATGTGAGGGGCTTGCTTGATTGCTAATATCCTTACTATCCTGTTTAAATAGTAACAATGGACTGCGAAAACAATAGATTCTAATCGACAATCAGTGACGTCACTGCATCCGTGTGATAAGTGTAAGGACGTAAGCGTTGTCAACCTATCACAATGCGATAGGTTCGTAATCAGACTTTCGCTTAGAGTTAAGAAAAAGGCTGGAAATAACGTTTCTACTTAGTTAAATCTGTTAATATTTAATTTTCAGTGGCCTTTCATGTGTTGTACTATTGCGCCCATAATCTAATTTTATATCCGTGAGAGTGAACGAGAAAAGTTGAAAATATAATTTTATACACTTATTAAAAATGTTTTATTAGTAAAGTATGCCATCGTAACGTACAACTGATTCATATTCAACTTTCCTAAAATTAAACTGTGGATATACTAGCGCGAGTTTTACTGTTTAGACCATTTCTAAGTTCTAGCTATATCTATGTTTATTCTAAACTTATTTTTGCTGATCGAGTTTATTTTGTGAATGTATTAAACATATTAACCATACTTTAATACAAGTGGATAACGCCTAAGAACATTACGGAAAAACTGAATACAATAAATAATTTATATGATAATAAAAATTGAGACAAACTACCTAATAAATGTTAGCTACATCACACGGCTTAATCATGAAATCCCGATGAGTAAATGCCTTAGAAATTTTTTTAGGTAATAATACTGGAGAATGTATCTACATAAGTTTGAAAGTAACGGTATTATTTATGTAAGACAAAATTTCATAACTCATTCTAAACCAAAATATTATAATTATATCTTACGAGCATTGTAAGACTGATTTGCGGGAGTTGGGAATAAATAATAAAACTGTACAGCATGTACGTGATATAAATCCCAATGACTTGAAATCCCATTTCTTAAATTCTTCCACTTCCATGGCTGCAGAGGTACAAAACACTACATTAAGAAATTTGCATGTTCAGAAAACGTTTACGACTGAGGCATTTTACTTTAGTTACATAGCATTTAAAGACACAAATAAAGCATTTCTCTGTGTAAAACATTCAGATGTTAGCCCAAGCGGAATTTCTATTCGTATTTTAAAATCTTGACTCCCCTGTCTTGTATTCTCTTTGCACAGTATTTTTAGTTTTGCACTTAAGCACGCACATTTTCCTACCGCTTGGAAAACCGCGTACGTAAAACCTGTTTCTAAAACAACCGCTGATTGCCACCCCTTGTCAATACTACTAATCATGTCCAAAGTTCTTGAGTATTTTGTGCTAAATCAAGTGAGACCTTATCTCCGCTCTACAAATCAGCTTGACAAATACCATAGGGCCATACACTTTTCGCGAAATTTTTTTTGCCTCACTTGGTTGCACTGCATTACACGCACATCTGCACCTATGCTTCATGGTTATTGGCAGTTTCTCTTAGTGAAACGGTGTCCCTCATTTGACTGTGCCAATAACAATAAGGTTACAGCAACACCACACGTATGTAATTTGCAAGCAAAACCTCGTGACACGTAAGAGTGAAAATATCCAGTCACTATCTATGAAACAGAATTACAGACGTCAACACAAGGCACTGAAACAAACTGGGGCAAAATTATTTTCGCGAAAAGTTCATGGCCATAGAGGCTTCCGTGCTAGTCATAGTACAAGCACTTCTCTTGTAAACATTGTTAGAGATATTGACTGGCCATGGACGCGAAAAATGCAATGTCCTCACACATTTTGACTTAAGTAAAGCTTTTGAAAGTGTTGACCACGATATTTTACTTGCTAAAATATAATGTAATTTTCATATTTCTACAGTACTGTAAACTGGTTCAGGTATAATCTCTCCTGCAGGATTCAAAGTGTTGTCGCTGGAAAGAAAGATAACATCTGAATGGCATGTTGAAGTACTAGAGTGCCTCAGGGTTCAGTGCTTGGTCTTGTTCTGTTTACGCCATTTATTAACGATTTCCCTAAACCAATTAAATTTTCTCTATACCACATTTATGCCAATGGTTTGCAGATATATTGATCTTTCCCCTTCTCTGATACTGTCAAAATGTAGACAAGTTCAACACTGATCTATATAAAGGCTGTCGAAAAATGGCCCGTAGAAAATTGACTCAATATGAATCCATTAAAATCCCAGGCTATTTTAATAGGTAGCTCCGAAAAGATGATACAATTCCTTACCTCTGAAAATCAAAATTGTAATAGGCAACACAGATATTGAAAAACAATTAATAATAATCTTGGACTAATTATGAGTAGTACATTGAATTGGTCTAAGCATGTTGCTAATGTAAGTTAAAATGTTCTAGCTACCTTGCATATTCTAAAACCCTTAAAAACCAGCTAACTGAGAGCATAAAAAACATCTTGCCAGGTGATAATTTTTCCCTTGTTCGATTAGTGTGACATAGTTTACCGTGACCTGACTAACGCACAATTAACCAGACTACAGAAATGTAAACTACCTTTGTATTCGTTTTATTTTTAATCTAAAATCGCGCAACCACGTTTCTCCATGTTATGACAAGCTATCATGGTTACGACTCGACAATAGGCGGAACTTCAGTCCCGTCACGATGTAAGTACTCAAATCAAATATAGCTTTACTATTACCAAGGCATGGAACGAGTAAATATTCAAAATCATTTTCGGTGGCCACTGTGCGTGCTTGGAATGCACTTGATGAGAAAACCAGACAACATGAGTCTGCATAAAACTGTTAAAAAATTTGTCAAACAAACATGTTAATAATTCAGTTCAACGTGAACAGTGGACGATTTTACACTTGTTATCTCGTGTGTGTGTGTGTGTGTGTGTAAATGTATGTGCATAGGTGCGTGTATGAATGTAAACGCGACACTGAATATTCCTTTTATTAGTTGTTATTGGTGTTTTATTTTTCTTGATTGTAAATTAATGTTTAGTATGTAATAATTAAATCCCGTAGGTTTCCCATAAGATATATCTAGGGTAAGACACATTTCAACATTTCTCAGAGTTACTTTGTGGATTGATTAGTTAAATTATATCTTTAGTTCTTGTATTTTTGTCTAGTCTAATGTATCCAATCTTTCCATCTTTAATATTTAGTTTCGTTAATGTTCAGACATAAATATTCTGTTTTTCAACAACAACTTGTAGTGTTATGTCCCCCATTTAATATTAAATAGGAATAATCTATTCTCTAGATAGTAACATTCATGTTAATTGCATTTTAATTTTTTGTTTCATTATTCTTTTCTTAATGAGTTTTTAAGGTTATTTAAAAAATAAGTCGTAATTTAATAAAAATTAAAAGAATTCTGTCGATCTGTCGGTTAAAATTGTTACTTTGTATTTTTAGCATTTGTGTAACACTTACTTGGCCTAGTCAAGTATTTTTTCTGCTCTGAAGAACATTGAGTTTTTTTATGAAGAATTTAGAATTGTTATTACTCTTCATCCAATTAAAATGTTTTGATGTTGCAATTTTTACCATCCGTGTTTAAAATTCTAGCCGAATGTAACTAGAATTGTTGCAAAGCGTAATTATCTTGTGTGGTTTTGCCCTTTTAAGGTTCAATTTAAAATTGTAACAGAAAAATGCTTTCTTTATATGAAACGTAAACAATTATTTTTATTTTAGAAGGACATTGTGCAATTGGTATTTACGTTTGTTTAACAGTGAGTCTCTTAATTAAAAAAAAAATACAAATAACGTCTTGTCAAAGTGAAATTTGAAATACCATCAATATGATAAATGGTAAGAAAAGGCAAACTCATCCATCGACGTATAAATGCGGAAGATATAGGTCTATAATTCTAGACACACTGGAAAATCGCAGGAAAAGTTGACTAATTGCTAGGCTTTGATGTGTTGTGTGTAACACTGAAGTTTTTGTATCGATATTGTTTATCGACGTTGTTTATTTAAAGCACTCTTCCTTTCTTCGACCGGCTCAGTGAGAACCGTACAGCTTTAACACAGAATGTGTGTGATTTATCCCACAATTGTTCACTCGTATAACAAATCGCATCATTTAACAATAGTGGGATAACGATAGTACAGTTTACTGGCGATTACGTTGACTTTATGTATTTTTGCGAATTTCCAGTGTTTCTGTCTATATTGTTATTTATTTCGTTTTAACGTCATATGTCTCGCAACGTATCGCAGCATTGCAGCATACGTCCGTTGCTGCGTAGACGTTTGGCTGACGCGAGAACGTTGCCAGAGTTTCACAGAAGATGCCTTTGTAGTACAACTAAATCTGGGTTTGATCAGAACAACTCGGCCAGGGTAATGCCCTCTCGAAACTGGTAACAAGATACAGAACACAGTTCGTGCTTCGGTTGTATTACGGCCCACTAGGAGGAAGTGATACATAAATAAACAACATAAGTTTTACATTTGAAGTATAAATATTTGGTAGCCAGCATGGGAAAGTACACGGATCCAAAAACTGTTTATTTGCCAACTAAGCGAGCAACACCTTGCTTTCCTCTAGTGTAATTTATTGCTACGGAATTAAACGAACGAAATTTCGATGTCGCAAACAGTTAACTATCATTTAAGCGGGTATGCGGGTGGCGCAGTGACTAGAGCACCCGCCCCGCCCTACCCGCCTAGGCGATCTGGGCTCGATTCCAGGCGAGGTTGGTCCCCGAATTTTCGTTTGTGGTAAACGTACTGGACGATGTCGCTTATTTGCGGGTTTTCTCGGGGATCTCCTGTTTCCCCCGCCTCTTCATTCTGGCCCTGCTATATACTCACATCATGTCACCCCTCACTAGCGCTAAAGACCTAGATGTTAAGTGCTGACCATGATCTCTTAACTTCATATAATCAAACTTATTGTTAAGGGTTCGATTTTATGTATTGTCTTCTGAACACACGCGTAGCCTCTGTTATTAATCTCGATCTCTACACACACAAGCCAGTTTGTATCGCAACTAGTTCCATGTAATAAACAGAGCCTAATATATTTTATTAACGTACCAAAAAAAAAAAAAAAAAAAACGAAGCGAGAAGAAAGGAAGTTCATTCAATTGCATACCTCTCAGTGTATACTTTAATGTTTGAAGTTTTTTATTTATGTATCGTGCCACTTGTGTATTTTTACATGAGAACAATGATTAAATTTTATGTTCCTCACACTGAGCTAGGTGATACAACTGTAACACATTGAAATCGTATTAGGGAGGACCCGGGTTTGATCACTGGCTTCGACCATACTGATTTCGGTTTCACATGGTTTTCCCGAAATCACTCCAGGCGAATGCTGGGACGGTTAATAACTATAGGCCATGGCCGACTCCATTCCAGTTACCTGTCTATCTGAGCCATGCATTCCGTCTAGTATGATCCCGGTATTGGTGACGCGTCAAATGTTACTTACTTATGCACATAGCAATGAAATTAAAACTACAGAAAAAGTCGTTCACGTTGAACTACCAATCATTGCCTTTAGGCAAAAATCGTACTGTTATCTCCAGAGCGGGGTGAAGCGTCGGTAAATCGTTGGATTCTCATTTGGGAGGAACCGTAATCGATTTCCAGCTCCGACCATCCTGATTTCGGTTTTCGACGGTTTGCCGAAATCCTTCCAGACGAATGCTGGGATGGTTCTCCTTAACAAAGGCCATGGTCTACAATTCTCCCAGTTTCCTGTACTTAACCGTCTCTTTAGGTTAAATGACCTCGCTGTCGACGATACGTAAAGTCTATTAATTTACCTTACCGTTACGGCAAATCTATTCGCAATAACAAACATTAATTAAGCAAACCCTTGTTTTAAGTTTTCAACAAGGAATTCAACCAACAAAAAAAAAAAAAAAAAAACATGCATTACCAGGAGATCACATAAATTTCTTGGTGTTAATATGTGCGTACGAAATGTGGGAAGGGGGTAGCTGGGACTTAAAGTGATATAGTACATGTGGTACTGATATAACTGTCGACCAATATTCAGCTTGTACCAAATTATTACAGTATCTTTATTTACTCGGTACGCATCCACTTACAACTGTTAGAAAAAATAGTGAGTGAGTGAGAAATTTTGGTCTTTAGCGCTGGTGAGGGATGACACGAGGTGAGTAAGGAGCAGCACCGGAATGAAGGGGCAGAGGAACTTATATCCCCGAGAAAATCGACCGACCAGCGGCATCGTACGGCACGATTCCCACATGCGAAACTCCGGGGACCGACCACGCCGGAAATCGAACCCGGATCGCCTTGGTAGAAGGCGAATGGTCTAACCATTCGACCATCACAGTCCCAGAAGAAAAAAATAGGTCTAATGTTTTACTACTGCGACTTCTTCGTATTCTAACTGCTGAAAACTTCAGTTCAGAAAGCAAATGCATGCATACAATCAGCTCGACTCAAATTTTGGACCCATGCAAACTTTAATCTTTCACGTTTAAAACAACTCGAGTGGAAATTTAACATAATCTGGGCTAAACTAGTGTGTTTTTGTTAAAGCCTTACGTACGTTTGAATGCGCGTCAATTCAGAATTCCCGGCGGGGTTGTTCCCCCGACTTTCGCATTTGGGAATCGTGCCAGACGATGCCGTTGGTCAACGTGTTTTCTCGGAGATCTTCCGTTTCCCCGTCCTTTCATTCCAGCACTGCTCCATACTCACCTCATGTCACCCCTCACCAGCGCTTAAGACCTCCGTGTTGAGCATTGACCAAAGTATCTCTCACTCACTTCAGAGATGTTTTATCCAGAAGATAACGTTATAATTTAGCCTCCGAAAACTATACTCTATCCATTCTAAGGTTGCAGCTAATTTATTCAAGTGAATGACAATACAGTTATTGCACAGCATAAATTTCATTTGAAATATTGGAAAATACATGGTAGCTGTGTTACGGCACAATCACAATGTGAGGAATCAAGATATAATTCAATTGCTTTCATTTATTTCGCTAGCTATATTTATTTCTGCTGCAACCTTAGAGTGGACAGAGTATAGTTAATTAAATGTTTTCCAGTTACATGGAAATGTTACGGTTTTATTGACCCAACCTGTAGTTGGCGTGACTGTGTTCTAGAAGCGCTGGAGCGATAAGGGCGAACCAGGCGCGCGTATCGCACGTCCTCGTCGACTCTGGGCGCAAGGCAATGAACTTCCCATCCACAACTCATCCCTACGGCGATATTCACCGGAGAGTTATCATGTCACGTGACGACGAAGATGGAGATTTATTGTCCCCTGGCCACAACCTCCTATACTATAGGCGCCGTACGGTTAGTTATAAACACTTAAGAACAGCAAATGTTGCAAAAAATGGCACTGTAAATATCACAATTAGCACACTACAATTGTTGAAACTAAAACAACAATAGATAATCTATTTACTTTAAGTAAATACAACGTACTTATAGCGGCCGCCTGAATGGCGCTTGAACTGCGTGCAGCGTGTTCGGAGTTACGTTATTTCTCAGAAACCAGTAAACGTGTGTCCACAATTCTTATCTACGAAGAGAAAACACACTTCACACTACTTGCGAATGTCACTTTCAAGACACCACGCACACTGGAATCCACGCGGTTGTTTCTCAAGATATATGTAACGGATTTGTTCGAAATTTAGTTCTACAAACATGCATTACGCTTTGCTACAGTTGAAAAGCTTATTTTTCCCCACCTAGCCAACAGCCCTTCGGGGTTTTTCTTCTCTTTCTCTTCTTTTTCTTGTCTTATTATCTCGTAATTCATAAGAAAATTATGTTCAATTATTTTATGATCTCTTGTTCTTATAATTGTCCACCACTGCCAAGGTTAGATAACATATATTAAATTGAATACAATAGGTTAAAATAAAATAGAATGCATTAAAATATAATATACGGGCCGGGAACGGTGGGGGGGGGGGGGCCTCTTTCGGGAGGTGGCATTAACTTGCTTATTCTTTATTATTCTATCTTTATTTGTTCTTAACCAAGCAATTACCACGGGGGCCTTGTAGAAGCTGCAGTCTGGTGAAGAGAAACCACCCCCGCCTATTAAAATAGTACATAAATAGTTAAAACTCAGTACTAACAAATAAAATTAATTAAAAATTTTAAAAACTAAAATTTAAAATTCAAGCTAAAAACTTTAAATACAATCCCAAACTTCAAATATAATGTATAAATTAAATTAAAAATATTAAAATTAAAATTTAAAATTTAATATTTTTCAATTTATTCCTTAACAAATTTAAACAAAAGAAACGCGAAATTTTTCGCTGTTCCCGGTGGGCCTTGCCGGCAAGCATGACGCTGCCAGGGCCCTTGCCCCCCGAAGGGGGCGCCCCACCGGGCAATCAGTTACTTTGCCCCCTCCCCACAATTAAAGTTTAAACATATTAAAAACAGACGTCAAGAGAAAAACAACATTGGCCAATACAGGCTTAAACATATTACTGCCTCTTAAATAAAAACCAATGTTGTAAGCGAGAGAAATCCTCCCCCCGCCCTTCCTCAGTCTTTAGCGGTGGGAGGATCGGCTGCACTACTCTACATTATACAGCTCTAATGAGGTTCTCTTGCTAGAACTTTTTTCTTTCTTCGGGGCACCCCTCCCCCAACACAATTAGGTACGATGCTACTTAAGCTAAAATAACTTTAAATAATTAATTCTTATCCATATAGTCCTTTTACAGTTTGCCAAAGGAATGAGGTTATGTGTATTGTTTACCTTCTTCTATGTTATCTTGTCCTGTCCCTATCTACTATCCAGCACATTCCCTTGGCACTGTCATTCCTTCCCTTGGGTGGGTGGGACATTTATTTGCTTATTTGATATAAAGTGGCAATATATTATTGTTCCTGCTTTCGTGTCCGCCTCCATCCATATACTCTCATCTCTATTTTGTCGTAATATTATTTCCTTGCACATACCTTTATTGCTGTCTTTTGTTTGAAGGTTTCTCTTCAGTCTGGCACCATTTAGACACACTTTCCATGTATGATTAGGGCTGGGCAGTCCTAAAACCCGGAGCCCTCCCTACACGCTTTGCTACAGTGATGCGTTCATTAAAATGATAGTGTTAAGAGTACCACATTAAAAACGTCACGGCGGAACACTGTGCGCGCATTTACGACTTTAGCCGTAGAGGCGATATCACAATACACGTGCCGGCTGACGTCGCTCGTAGCGCCGCATCGATTATCGCCTCTCCCACACAAACACGCCTTCACTAGGCGGCTGCCTTAAGGTACAATATTCTGTGTCATTTGTCAGAATGTGAATTTATATAATGTTGAATTTACAGTGCGGCATCTGTAGTTGTGTATCTTACACTTGAGTTTTTACATTCTTATGGTTAGTAAAAAACCGCCGATTTAACGATTTTCACCTATTTTACTTTTTAAAATCAACTTTTGAGATGTAAATGCATAACAAGAACTGGTCTTGGTATGTGAATGTTGGCTTAAGATCATGCCTGGTAGTTTTACAATAATTTTAATATTATTTTGAAACAAATGAATACCGATGTTGTAAAATCGCTACCTTGTTTGACTCTAATATATTATTATTTATATCCATATTTATCCAATGCAGTAACCCCGCTTTTTTGATATAAGCATACTGGAAGTTTCATCGATACAGTTTTTTTTCTTGCGGGAAAAATATGTATTACTTTGCAAGAAGCCAACGTACAATTATTGTGCTCTGTACGATTGCCCAGTCTCCAATTTTTTTTTCAGGTTAATTATTATTTGAGTTGTGAAAAAGTTCAGTTTCAGCATTCCAAGTTATCGTAAGTAATTCGTGATAATATGTAGGCTATATAATTTTAAATATTATTTTAAAACTAAATAAAAAATAAAAAAAGTGTTTGATATAATCTTTAGGCACCTCAAATTTAATATAAGTAATTATATTAACGCTGGTAATAAATTTAAGTGATCAGTCATGGTTAAATTCTTTTAAATTTTCTAAAATATTTGTGAAACAAACAATTATTTGACAATTTTGACGGGCCAAAGTTGAAATTTTATAGAACTCAGCATAAATAATTTTGTAAATTAAAAAAGGGCTTTTGTAATTGTAAATACCTCATGTCTGGCATTAAATTAACCGCCTTGACACGTAGGTAATGAAAATAATGGTAATTTAGTTATATTATTAGATTTAAGTAGTTAAGGAATAGTTTAGTAGTAGTATATGGAAATCAAGTGCCTCGAAGTCAGGAGAAGGGGTGGTCTGCCGTCACAAAAGGCTTGAGCCGGTCCGGCAGCCCACTTCCCAATATTTCCAGCCATCCCCACCCCCTCTGCCATAGCACTACTGTAACAATTTGGCAGTGGGGATTGCATTTATTTAATTTATTAATTATCGGTGTCATAATTATAGCAGATCAATGTAAATAATGTTTACTAATAAAGGGTATGTCAACATATGTGAAAAAATTAAGCCTTGACAAGCAAATAAATAACGGTCAAGGGTAGCGCGACGTTCTACTCACGAGGGGCGGAGCTATGTAGTCCAGTTTTTCTATTGGCTGGAAGGTGTGCCCAAGGGTTATTGTACACTGGGGACTTTTTCCCGCCAAAAGTTAAGATGTGAGAGTCGTCGTCGGGATTTTGGGGAGAAGTAAAGGTGAGCGCAGAAGGAGCTGTTGTCCTATCCGGCCACTTCGTTGAAATATATATATATAAAAAAACATATGTTAAATATTCGCAAGGGCAAGCGTGAGCGGCGCTTGGCGGTATGCGAGACTGGTCTAATAATATTTGCCTGGGTTATTTATTCTCATTCCTGGACTCAATTAGCCTGTGTGGCAAAAAGGAGACCGTCGCAAATTCTAAACGGTGAAAAATGATCTTAAGTGTCCTTTCTGACATCTCGAAAACAATTTTTTCGTCAATCAATTTTTGGGGTACTTCGTTATGCCTCCTGCCCCTTTTTGCCTCCACCACACACTAAATGTATCGATTGTTTTTTTTTTTTTTTTTTTTTTTTTAGAAACGTTAGCGGGCGCTCGCACAACTCATCAACAAAGTGTTTCATCGCAATCGGACGAAAGGCATAGTAACGAATACATTACAAACGTTATCACAGACTACGGGGTATAAATAAGAACTCAATGTCAAAATAAATAACTTCCTAATGAAAACATTTGCAAAAATAAATCTTTCCATTAAAATGCATTAGTAAAGTATTTTTATAGAGCAATACTTGTGAGGGGCCTGGCCATTTGTTTATGTTTAAAACTCAATGCCTAAAATGTAGGTTTAAAATCTATATTTCACAAAATACATGACAGAAATTTTGTTTTTCAAATTTTTCCTACTGCAGTACTTCCCAAAACATTTTACATAGAACCTATTCTCAATGAAAGAGCTATCCTTAAAATTATATACTGAAATATTACTTATTTGAACATTGATTTCGATTTTAAAATCCGGGATTGTTAGTTAAGTTGGCAGAACCCTTAAGTAATAGTCGTATGTAGTGGTCACATATAAATAGAACAATGTACAAAATTAATAATAAATTGTTTTTACTATTGTTTAACGGCTAATCATACGATATTTTCGATGTTAATTTTGGATAGTTTCTGTATTTATTCAATTTTTCTTAACATAAACAGTACTTCGTCTAACAAACACAGTTTTTAACACGCTCAAAATTAAATTTCCGAGTCCGCAATCAAATGCCCGCTTACTCATCATACTGAATTATTTTCAGCTCTTCCTGATTCAAGATTTTAGCAAGATTTATTTGAAAATATTCTTATGGAAGCTTAATTAACTAGGCTATCTCAACTTTCGTTACTCACATTATATCTGAATATGCATAGCAATGCAAAGCATAAGTTATTAGAGACCTGAAAAATTAGTGCTTTGTTTTGAGTTCAGACTTAGCCGTGTTACTTTCACCATTGGCACTTGACTAAGAGGCCGCCTTCCGGAGGGTCCTGAACCAATAATTGAGAAGCAACTTAATGTAGTCCCAAACATGTCGTATCACTGTGTCAGCGACCAACCAACGAAGAGTTGTTTCCTGTTTGACTACACAGATATTCTTGAAAGTTAGGTAAGTGTACCCGCGGATTTGTCCGGTCTTTAACGTATTATTAGCAGCGACACTGGTAAATCGCGGGAAAAGTTGATTGTTTGCTAGGCTCCAACATGCTATGTATAACACTGAAGGTTTTGCACCTATATTGGCAATCGTTTATATGAAGTACCGTGTCCCTCTTCAACAGACGCAATTATAACTGTACAGTTTTAACACAGAACGTGTGTGATTTGCCAGAAAACTGTTCACACGTGTCACTATTGAGATACTACAGTTTATTGGAGACTATGTTAAATATTTTCGCTATTTTCCAGTGTCTCTAATTATTAGAGATGGTGAAATTTCGCGAATCCAATAACATGCATGTTAGAAACAAATATCCTATGCTTACTCAAGTCCCGGCCATTGTCCACTAGCTGCTACTTAGTGGAACAACAGGCAATGAACGAATAGACGGGGCTTGAGTATGCATAGGATATTTGATACTAACATACAAGTCATTGAATTCGCGAAATGTCCTCATCCCTATGTATTATAAATAGAGACGTGCAAAATTCGCGTTATTTTCTGTCATCTGAATAGACTCCAAGTGACTATAGGCTCGTTCGACGTCTCCCACTGGCCGATATTGTCGTGATTTGCCGCGGAGAATACTTACACGGTAGAGAGGCCATGACTAGAGGCACGAGTATTTCGCGTATTAATCTGACAACAGCCTAGACTTCTCAGACCTATACAGACACTGGTCAACGTCAAGTATACATTGGCTTCTAACCGTAACACGTGTTACCACCACGACTTGTTACCTTATTTATTACTGGCTTGCAGTCGTCATAGATGTGTTAAAACATGTGTCGACTAATCACAGAAGGATTAGTGAAGTATACAATATTGGCATTCAACCTGACCTACAATCAATACGCGAAATAATCTTGCCTCTAGCCATGACGTAACAAACGTAAATGACAACACATAAAAGTTCGTGGCCAATTGAATCGCAGATTATGCTCTGTTATGTATAGGAAAATGAAGTTTAATTTGATACAAAATGATAACGCGAATTTTGCATGTCTCTAATTAAAAATAGTGTCGCGAAAAGATTTTTGCATCACTTTGTTTGTGTCTTACGTGTACATTAACAGAGCTGGTCACGGCTATTGGCAGCGTGTCATTGTTCAGTAATGTTTCTCATTTGAACGCACCAATAAAAACAAGGCAAGTGTGACGTCATACGTCTGTGATTTGCTAGTAGAACCCTAAGACAAGTGTCAGTTAAAACATCCAATCACTGACCATGCAGCAGAGCTGCAGATGTGCACATAAGATACTGAAACAAATAGGTACAAAAATTTTTTCGCCAGAAAATCGTGACTCCAACTATAAAACACGTATGCAATTTTAATGTTATTACCATCCCTCTCCTTTAGTAAGAGGCCGTTCCAGTTTTCAGGCGCTTGTATGCAACCCGCATTAACTAAATATAAATTAAGGCTAATCTTAATATCGCTACAGCAACAAAAGTATTACGCATATCAAAATTATATTGATGTTTTATTAAATATTTAGCCGTTATTATTCAAGCTGCGTTCTGCAAAATCAAGTATAACGACGATTACATTATGAACGTGTTACAAAACAAATTTTGTAAAATTTGTTGTCAACCATTATTTACACTTGAATTATGTGAAAATAAGGTCTGAGTCTTTCATAAATCGCGACGATAATGTTTATACGTATAATACTCTTATTGCTATAGCGAAAGTAAGACTAGCCTTAATTTATATGAGGTTACTGCGGATTACACATATGTGCCTGAAACACTGGAACGGCCTCTTAAGGGTGTTCAAGTGCGATAAAATCATAGTTTTATATTGCTTATGAAATATTGTTAGTTTTGTATACGACACTTGTGAGTAAATTTTGCTCTTATGGAACAATTTTAACTCTCATAGTTTTCTCATAACGGGGCTTCAAAGTGAAAATTTGCTTGTTACACTGCCATGCAAATAGAAAACTAACTGACCTACTTAAACAAAATAATTCACTGTGAACTTACGTCCCATGAGCTATGGAATAAAATATTAAAATAATGCCACAACTTGAAATTTTGAATTAAAAAAAAAAATCGCAAAAGTACAGTAAACAAGTTGCAAATCCCACAATTTTTTTAAAATACAAAAACAGTTCACGGGATTTTTTAAATATTTTATTACGTAGCCCATAGTATGTTATTTCACTGTGAATTATTTCACGTACGTCTGTCAATTGGTTTTCACTATTTGCATGGCAGCAGAACATGTAAATTTTGAATCTGACGCACCGTTATGAGAAAACCACACCACCTAAAATTGTTACGTAAGAGGATATTGCACTCACAAGTATCGTCTACAAAACTAACACTATTTCATATAACTATATAATTATGACTTTATCGCACTTGAATACCCTTAAAGGAAAATCGCATAATACGTAGTGACAATTACACGAAAAAATCTGACAGAATAAAGCATTTTATTGTGCTTATAAAGATACATGTTCAGAACTTTTCATAATTTGAGCATTTTCTGAATGAGAAGTACGATATTCTGTTAAAATGTATTTATTATGGGCTAGTGTCTGCTGGGAGAGTTAAAATGTGTGCACTTCACTGTGACCAGCCAGTACAGTTATAAGCTTCCCAGCACAAACTGGACGTGGCTTTATGAAACGTAACTTTCGCCCCTCGCGGTTTGGACGGACTTCATCATCGTACGAACGCGCAGATCAGAATGTAAAGATATCGGAACTCGGGGATCATACATCAACCGATATGCACGTTCTGTTGTGGCCGTGCGCGAGTTATGTGCCGGAACTTGTTTATTGATGACTGACGCGGGAGCAATCGCACACACGCGCACACGTGCTTACAAACAGCAGATGAAGAGGAACGCTGTCGCATTTGCGTCACACGCCTCGCCGTTGATTGAAGAGTGATAAGGGAATTCAAACTAACACAGGACTCACGATAGAGGCTGGGTATGTTCTCGGAGAAAAAAAAATCCGTTTGACGTCGCCTGAAATTTGCATTAAGTCAGACAAATACATTCTTAAGTACTCACAGCAATGCTATAGGGCAGTTCAGGATAAACAATTTTGTGTAAGCCGTTATGCCTCCATCTTTACTATTTTAAATACGAAAACTTCTATGTAACTAAAAACTAGAGCAAACATTCACAACTCTCATAACTTTACTTATATAGCCCTAATTAATACATTAAAAGAATTTCTTTAAATGTTGGGAAGTGATCACTTAAATATGAACCACATAATATAGACTACAATTTACTTTGCGACATATTTTGAGTAGCATGCGTGTTATATGTACTAGCTAGAATTTCAGCTACAGCTGTGTTAATATTTCCCAATGTAACACAATGCGTAACATAAATTAATAAAGGTGCACCAAATGTACTACGGACTGTCAAACGTACTTTCCGTCACTTTTATGAAACCAAATATTATTTGTTCAACCTAGAAATATTGCAAGAGGAATGTTTTTTACAATCAGGCTATTTGCGCATATGCTTAAATTTACGTTTTAGATATTTAGAATTAAAATATTACAATATTTTCATGACATTTCTCATACAGCAGTAGTTATTACGAAATATTACTTGGAACACTTTGATCTTTAAATGTATTAATTTAAACGTGATTAATTTAAGAATTTCTTCTCATTTGATCTCTTTCACGTAAGCTTGGTAAAGCAGTATTCATCACGAATACTGTTGAGCACTGATTTAACGGCTACCTTTAAAATGTATCAATTTAAAAGTGATTAATTAAAGCAGTTACTCTCAATTCATCTCAGTCTTGTTATCTTGGTAGGAGGAGCCTTTAATATCGACAAATTTTCTGCAACGAATCAAGTAGATTCTCCTTCATTTTCCTTTAGTTTTTTGCGTTTAGACAGAAGTAAAGTAATTGATTTATTTAAAAAAAAACTTGTTTACACTTTCTTTTACGTTTAATGCAATCACTTAGTAAGAATCAATCTTCATCGCTTGTTGCTGTCAGTCACTCTCAGTTCTTCATCCGTAATAATATTATTTCTTGACATCGTCTCAGCGTTTTCTGCTAACAATATAATAAGCTGTTACATGTTTTGTGCTATGAATTAAATTTTGCGAACTATAGTTTTTTTAGAGTACTAAGATAGTTAAGTAGTTACTAACAGAAAATCAGTTGTTGTGAACTTTTTATTCTTACATTGGCGGTTATGAAGTTTATGCACTATTTTAAGTGCAGTGTGAGAAAATAAAATTTGTTTAGTTATCTGTAAAATAATTTGTTCGTCTTTGTCCAATCTTGATTCCCGTAAATGAAACAAAAAAAAACCTTCGATTTGGGGTTTTCTTCTTTCTATTCGAAGAACAAGGCCCATTTAACATATTACTTAAAAACCTTCGTTCCGACATGTTTTACTTAGTCGGAATTACAGGTGTTATAGACATTTAAATTATTTAAATGTACATGTATATATTGACGGTGTTGCTACCTCGATATTCAAGTCGGTAGGAATTTTAAGGTAGGGGGCTGACTTACAAACTTAGAACGTTGATCGAAGTAAAGCACGAACATTTTACGGCTTGGTTACTATTTAGCCTGGAATCCCTTGGTATGAAATTAACACAACGAATATAAGCTAAAAATAATAAAGGTAGAGAGAAATAAAAAAATATATATAGAGGATTCGCGATAAATTGAGCACTTTTGAAGATTTTGTTTCTAGAATAATAATTAAAAAATAATATTCATTGTGATCTAGGACGTTAGTTTTTGAGTGACGTACAATCTATATACACTTTTCATTGTTATTTAGGTTGCGTTATCTGTATCAAAAAGTTGCAGATACTTATACATGGTTTGAAAAGAAAGAAGTAACTAGGCTTTCAAAAGTGCTCACTATATCTCAACAAACCATCTATAATAATGCTTTCAGGAAAGTGATATTGCGTAACGAATTTAGTACCATTGCAACAGTTCTGTAATGATGGTACTTCCTCTTTCTCCTTCTCCCTTTTAGCATAGAAAAATATATAGGCGATTTGGGATAAAGTGAGCATTAAAGAAAGCCCTGCTAAAGTTCTATTTTCAGCCAATTCGTATCTTTCCGCGCGTAACGGCTGACGCCGGGAAATATATAACTCTTTGGACACGACACTTGATGTTTGCGCGTGAAAGATAAATTGTGCAGTCAGTATAAATCGATACAGATTAATAAAAAATAATAATTATGTCAAGTACAGTTATTTCGATTGATTTTGTTTCAGTTTTATTGAATTTAAACACGAAAATACACGGAACTACATTGCGTAATTTCGCTGCCGACCATACAAGGAATAAAGTTAGTATAGTTTATGTTGAATAATATGCAGTAACGGCTGGTGATATTTTTAAAGGGCTAAACTTTTAGCATTCATGTAATCCTTAACGACCTATATCAGTTTATGTTTCTGTGTTAAAGCTTATGGTTTAACAATTATGGTTGGTACAAGGTTAGCTGAGTAATTCTGAAAGCCCTTGTTACACCGCTAGTCACACAGAAAAAATGGGTTTGTGGTGGTCACAAAATGTTTAGTCAATATAGACCTCACCAAATATTTTGTAGCGATTACAACATTTTTTTAATAGTCACTGCAAAACTTTACTGGCGACAGCGAAAATATTTTTGTGGTCTCCACAAAATAATTTGGCGAAGTTCAAAATAACAAAATATTTTGTTGTGACTACAAAGCGTTTTTTTTCTTCAGTGCAATAAGATTGCAACACACACAAATATGTCGTTGATCGGCGTTTTATTCGGGATACTCCCGTTTCTTCCACCTTTTAATTCCGTCACTGCTTCATACTCACTTAAAATCACCATCGCCAGTGTTCAAGACCTCACTGTATGTCGGATTTTCGCATACGGGAATCGTGTTGGACTATACCATTGGTCGGCTGGATTTGTCGAGAATCTCCCGTTTCCCTCGTCTTTCACTCCGGCGCTGTTCCATACTCACCTCATGTCGCCCCTCACAAGCGCTAAAGACCTCGATGTTAAGCGCTGAACAAAATCTCTCTCACTCACTCACTATTAGTTCTAGAAGGGGAAACTAATGTCAGTTGAAAGCTTCTCGCTTAGAGGCGATGTGGCCAACGGTAAGTGAACAATAGTCGACTTTAAGAGTTAGTAGACCTGGCGCATGAGCCGTGTTGTAACCAGGTACAGACAGTACTTCTTGTGTATGCTATCTATAAAAATATTTCCAATACAATCATTTACGAAAAGAAGGCACGCTTCGAACTGTGTCCTTATGGTTTTGAAAATGCTAATGAAAAACATGATTACAAAGCTTCTCAAAAGTGCTAAAAATGACTTCTCCACGTTGCTGTAACTGAGAAAATATCTACCGTAATCGCAAAACAAAATCATAGAAACCTGCATCGGACCTTACCACATACTTTACACAAAAAAATAACAGGGTCATCGCTTGATGTCCCGTTGAAAAACACTTTTCTACGAAAACACTGCCCGGTTCGCGCGGAGGGGGGATGGGGGTGTTATAGTTGTACTAAATTCTATAGATATTAATGCCGAACAGCTCGATGTTAATAGCAAAGAAAATAGTGCGAAATTTAACCTAGGTAGAACTTTGGAATTATTTTATATATATTTCAGAAATTATTTTGGTACAATTATTTGAAATAATGTCTGGTTTCCTGCTCTTGTTGGTAATTTATTTTCGATGACGTAGAGGAAATTGAGTTAAGTGTTATTAACTTTCAAGGTCATACAAATTGTATGTACAGAAGTTTTGTTGTATTATGATGTCATAATGTAATACATTTAGGTTTTTGCTGAACAATATTACTCTACCTGAGTGTACAAGGTTTCATTACTCAGTGTTGTATGGATGTAAGGTAGATGTAGTAGTGGAAACAGAACCCTCTTTTTTAAAGGTTGTATATTGTGTATGTGATGAAGTTCTGTTGTATTATGAAGTCATAATGTAATAAACTTAGGTTTCTAGTAGAAAATAATACGCTGCTTGAGAGTACTAGATTGTAACACCCAATGTTGCAGGAAAATTATGTTGAAGGTGTAGTACCTAATGGACATGTAAATATAATGGTGTGTTGTGAATTAAATACAATGTATGGGTCTGTTATTTATATTGTAGCAAAGTGGCAAAAACTAACAATTAAGGGTCGGAAGTGGTTAAGTCATGTGACTTAACCACATTTCAGTTACTTTATATCAAATGTTGTTAAGCCTTGTGTTAAAAATTTTGTGATACACACACTGCATGACATATACAAGAGCCATATTGCACCTCTAGTTCACACACCTCACTACCAACGTACAAAAAAAATCTTTCAACTGTGTTAATATTTCAGCATTTAAAATGAGTTTTTAAAACTTTATAAAGTGCTCTCCTGTAAGTATAGAAATAGTGACTTAGCAACATTTGATTCTGAGTGCCTCAATTGAGCACTATAGTTCCGTATATTTTCCTGTTTAAATACCACAGTACTGAAACAAAAACAATCGAAATCGACGTAATAGTATTTTATATAATTAATAAACTTTTTTTTTTCAAACTATATAGGCTCATACCGACCGCACATTTTTTCTTACACGCGCAAACAATCAGGTGACTTGTTCAGAGAGGTTAGATATTTATCGTAGTTGGCCATCACGCGCGGAAAGATACGAATTGTCTGAAAATATAACTTTAGCAGGGCTATTTTGAGTGCTCACTTTATCCCGAACCATCTATAGTAACAATCAAAGTGTAATTTTGTGCAGTACTAAAAATTTAACGCTTGGGGTCACTAAATATTATTTTAAAATTAGTATTCCAGACGAGATGGTCTTCAAAAGTACTCACTTTATTGCGAACAACCTATATACGTTCTGAAGCTCAATGTGATATGTTTGTCAAGGGATCATTTCTGCCACTAATTGGGCTGCTATCACTAACACTTATATTAAAATATGAAACTATAGTACAACTACATTTAATTAGGCTTGGAAAAGAGAGAAGTGATTAAATTTAATTTTAAAGTAGAAATAAAACGCCAGTTTTTGCTTTCAAATTATCAACATCATTTGAAATTTACGAAAGCTCTGTGACTGGTTAGTCTTACCGATACCAGCGCTCAAGCGGCAGAAATTTTCCCTGCGTCAAACTTTTAACTCTGACCTTTCCAATCTTTAGTAGAATTAGCCTTCGTAAGGGGCTTAAATCAGTTAAATTTTCCGGTTTAGAGGGTTTTCGTGACTGTGGAAGTGTTTGATAATTTTTTTTTTGCAAATAAAATTTAAACGCTGGAATGATTTTGCTTTCAGAAATAGAAATTTAAATCAAGTGATTTTATTATTTTCTATCCTGGATAGCATTAATTTTATTACCAGCTCTTATTTTATCAACCCCTTTACCGACTGAAGGGCAACTAGAAGCGAAAATGGTTCCTAACATCACTGGCACATTAGGGTGTTCGGTGTTGTCGTTAATGGTTACTGTGGCGTGGGCGGCTAAAATTGACGGCTGCCAAAATAAGTGGTCGAAATAATTTAAGTTAATAATACATTTGGGACACAAATTTCAAGGTCATGCTTTGCGTTTGATGAAATAAGAAATAATGTGTGGCTTAGTTATGTTTTTACGTTGGCATTGAATATAATTTATCCGCATACACAATTTAATTGTTGGTTGGACTGAAAAGTTCAATATTTTGAACTATACTACAGCACCACAACCAACAACATCCACCGGATATCAAAGTTGAATCATTTCCGGACCAGCACCAACCACTATAGTACAAACTACGACAACCAACAGGCAGTTCTGTCACTACGCATTTGGTTACCTGTCCTTCAACTGTCACAAACTCCAACTACCAACAACAACTATCAACTCTGCCAGAGGTCTAATAAATAGACACGTGAAAAATTCGCGCTTTCATCCGGGCACAAGTTTCAATTTAAATAATGGTAAGTTCGTGTAACTTTTGCAACTAGCCCTTAACTTATTTGACACTTAGTGGAGGGCGTTGCGTCAGTAATTTTGTAATAAATAAATGCTGGCATGCAATCACGTGGTACCACTGTCAGCGAGCAACCAATTATAAGCTTTTGTCTGATTTAAGTACACATATATTCTTGAAGGCTATTCTACCGGTCAATGAAGTGACGAATTTTTCAGGACTCTACTAATAAGTGAGTTCAGGACTGCCTCGGCATGAGGCGACTGATTCCACCATTCGTGGATCCAGCTCTAGGTTTGAAGGGCGTAGGGGAGGGGGTCCGGAGCCAAGGTGCAAAATAGTGCTAATAAAGGCATTTCCTAAACAAAACATTGACTATACCTGGAGATGATGGAATATCTCTAAAATGTTTTGTGCCAACATTCCCTTGAAAACGCCGTAGTGTCTTGCAACATATATGATAGAGTGATATACGTTTGACACAACGTAGCTGTTTGCAGACCAATAGCAGGCATCAAATGTTACAATAGAGGTTTTCTTATCGGCTCAGTCAAATAGAGTAACAGCTCCATATACAAATGAATCCAGTAAACTTTTGGTAAGAAGAACTTAACGTTGAAACCCAGCAAACAGTCAAGTTTTCCCGCAATAAACCATAATCTCTAAATACACCACTTTAAAAATGTGTAATATCTTATAGATAGGGACTGGAATATCTCGCGAATTCAATGACCTGCAGGCAAGAGTCTATTGTACTATGCATACTCAAGCCCCGACTATTAGTCAACTAGTAGCTACTCTGTGGAACAGCAGCCTACAAGTCACTGAATTCGCGAAATTTTCCAGTCCCTAGATATGGATAAACCATACATAAAAGGTTAAAAATAAAAAAAAGTGGGGGGGGGGACTGTTTTTGCGATAATTATTTTTTCAAGCTTAAACGAGAGCAGGTACCAAAAATCAATTTGGGCAGTTTTGTTTAAAATGGGTTCTTCAGTGACAGCTAATTTTTTCAAGGCAAGAAATTCTACAATTTCGGCTGAAAAGTCAACGAGAATTTCGTTAATTACATAATTAGGTAAAACCAAGGGATTTTATTGCCTTGAAAAAAATTCAGCCAACACGGAGAAGACAAGTGAGGACTTAACATTCAAAAGGTGCTAAGTACCTTTTTCGACAAAAATAGGTTAGGTACATAGAAAGGTGCCAAAGCATTAGGTCGAAGACATGTCTAAAGTGCTATCTCCTAGTGATATTCATGCGCGCCGTATATCAGCACAAGTAGATGAATGGAGTAACATCAACGCATTCTAGTTCATTGAGAAAATATATATTGATGTTCATAAGTGTTTTGTATTGATTACTGTTCAATTGCTCCTATTTACTACTTTCCTATTGTAAGAAATATGTGAATGCATTTGGTTAATTCCTTGTCCATTTGTTTGTCGCAATATACTGTTTTCGTCATTATCTAGAAACTTACCTTTTGGCACTTAGCCCCTTATGAATGTTAAGTCCTAAATTTTAAACAAAACTGTCAGAATGGATTTTTGGTCTTATCTGCTCTCGTTTATGCGTAAAATTGTAAAAAAGTCAGAAACTGAAGTGCACGGCCGCTGGAATCCACACGCACGACAGGAGGAAGACGTGAACAACTTGCCCGGCTCAACGCGCTGTCCGCCGGTATAATGTCCGGTGAGGAACTCTGGGGGTTGCAACGGGACGCACTGACGTAGAGGCGGTAATTAAAAAGCGTGACAGTTTTGGCGGCGTCTGCAGGTTCTGAGGAACGTGGAAGTGCGTGTCCGCTCTTCACGGTATGGACGCTCGCCCGCCCCACGGGTATAAAAGCCCCGACGTGAGCTGCAGATGATCACAGTTCTCCGACCACTGTCGGTGTCTTCTTTCCATTTCCCTCGCTCACACCGCCGAGATGAAGAACACAGTAAGTACAATACAAGTTTTTCACGTAACGTAGTTGTTTCCTGGTCATTAGAACATCGGCTCCGCTGTTGGTGTCTAGCATCCCATAGTTGCGGTTTAGGACTGGCTATGATCTTTCATTTATTTCAAACAATTGCAAATAACTCAAATATTTTTTAAAACCAAATGCTTTGAAAAAATTTGAGACTGTTTAGTCATACAATAAACAATTTTGCCACAGCGTTTTTAATATAATGTACCGTTTTGCTAGCAAAAAATTATTTTGCTTCATTTTGGCTTATTTTGACAACATACTATGTGATATTCAGGGGCAAAATTCTAAAACTCCGTTTGGTTTATTGTAACAGAAAAATTCAGATACAAACGATGACATATAAGTGTTAAAACTGTAAGAACGAATTTTTGATATTTGCATTAATTTGCGCTAAAAAGAAATATTTTCGAAACCATTGCAAAACTGAAGAGCAAATTCTACCACTGCTTACGAAGAAAGTCGAATTTATTGTGGATGGGTTTGGCAAGGGCTGAATTACGCTGATAGTAGCTCTAATGTTGGTAAGAGATCTATTTCATTCTGGCGCTAATGAAGAGAACTTCGTGCGAAACCGATCATTGCCGAATGACAGAGTTTTCTCGTTAAAGGGGGAAGTTTCCTTAAAACTGCGTTCCAGATTAAATTTCTTCATAGCGTAAATTCTATGTAAATTATTTGAAAAGAAAGCTAGGTAGGAAATAGAGAATTTTTGAACAGTAATTAGAAGTTTATATTTGTTAACATATCTTCACACGTTTGATTTGTGTAATCCTAAATATAGATAGACTAGTTATTTGCTGTTTTCAGTCACACATCCGTAAATATAGACAACTGTAAGCACATTTAAGTTTAAGAAATATGTTAAGTAATGATTTATGTCCATACTGGCTCAGCATTTTAAAATTAAGACATTATACTGTAGGTACAAGTAAGCAAACATAAAATAAATATTTCTAGGAAACTACCTGCTCAAGCGTAGGAAGTATAAACATACTTATACTAGCAGGACTAGCAGTGGAAATTGTGCCTTGCCAAACTAAGAACACAGAGCTTCTTAAGCGTAGGAAGCATAAACATACTTGTACTAGTAGGACTAGCAGTGAAAATTGTACCTTGCCAAACTAAGAACACAGAGATTCTTAAGCGTAGGAAGCATAAACATACTTATACTAGCAGGACTAGCAGTGAAAATTGTACCTTGCCAAACTAAGAACACTGAGCTTCTTAAGCGTAGGAAGCATAAACATACTTATACTAGTAGGACTAGCAGTGAAAATTGTGCCTTGCCAAACTAAGAACACAGAGATTCTTAAGCGTAGGAAGCATAAACATACTTATACTAGTAGGACTAGCAGTGAAAATTGTGCCTTGCCAAACTAGGAACACTGAGCTTCTTAAGCGTAGGAAGCATAAACATACTAATACTAGTAGGACTAGCAGTGAAAATTGTACCTTGCCAAACTAAGAACACAGAGCTTCTTAAGCGTAGGAAGCATAAACATACTTATACTAGCAGGACTAGCAGTGAAAATTGTGCCTTGCCAAACTAAGAACACTGAGCTTCTTAAGCGTAGGAAGCATAAACATACTTATACTAGTAGGACTAGCAGTGAAAATTGTACCTTGCCAAACTAAGAACACAGAGCTTCTTAAGCGTAGGAAGCATAAACATACTTATACTAGCAGGACTAGCAGTGAAAATTGTGCCTTGCCAAACTAAGAACACTGAGCTTCTTAAGCGTAGGAAGCATAAACATACTAATACTAGTAGGACTAGCAGTGAAAATTGTACCTTGCCAAACTAAGAACACAGAGCTTCTTAAGCGTAGGAAGCATAAACATACTTATACTAGTAGGACTAGCAGTGAAAATTGTGCCTTGCCAAACTAGGAACACTGAGCTTCTTAAGCGTAGGAAGCATAAACATACTTATACTAGCAGGACTAGCAGTGAAAATTGTGCCTTGCCAAACTAAGAACACTGAGCTTCTTAAGCGTAGGAAACATAAACATACTTATACTAGTAGGACTAGCAGTGAAAATTGTACCTTGCCAAACTAAGAACAC